>CAUYPK010070370.1:0-64466 GCA_963574355.1 Loris lydekkerianus
AACCATCGTTTCTGTCGGCTGGATGTCCTCCCTTCCAGCAGAAAAGATTTTTCCTTTTAAATTTATGCCATTCATCAGTTCTGACACTTTTTTACACATGTGTAAAGGTTAAGAGAGAAATGCTGCCTAAGTATTTGGGTCCTCTTTTGTACCTGTGCATTTATCCTATTGATCTTTTTCAACTATGAAAGGAAGTAGACCGTGCTACACCGTGAATAAATAAGGTGGTGTTTCCACAGAGAGAGTGGTGATATTTTGTTTGGATTTGAGTTTGTGTGTTAATTATTACTTTGTGTGAAGACTTAGCTAGCTACAATGAGTGTTAACTTTTAACGATCGCCTTTTCTCCGGATGAAAGTTAAACACAGAGAGGAAGGATGCGATGTCCGGGGTTTGTAAAGATCCCAGTTTCGGGACTCGGGGAGCGGGCACTGACGCCCCGCGGCGAGAACCCGCTGGGCCCGTTACCTGCGCGGGAGGGTTCGCCTGCACCCGACCCTCGGCCGCTGGCCCCGGCGCGGAGCCCCTGCCCCGAGCGAGCCGCTGCCCGCGCGCGCCCCGCCTCGGCCGCCAGCGGGCTGGGAAGGGGCCCGCGCGGCAGCGGGAAGGCAGGGGCGGGCGCTGTTGTTTCCGCGAGCCCAACTCGGGCGCAGGTTCCGCGTCGCCGCGCTAAGTCTGGGCCGCGGCCCGTGGGGCCGGGGTGTGCGCGGCGGGCGGAGGAGGCGGCGGCAGAAAGAAAGAAATAACGGGGGGTGGGGTGGGCTGCACGGCGTGCGGGGCCGGAGTGATGCCCATGCCGAGAGCAGGGTGGCGCGTGTGGCGCTGTGGAGAAATGTCTCCGCGGCCCCGCCAGCGCCGCCAGCGCCGCGGCGCAGAGCGAGGGGGAGGGGGCCGGGGCGCGCGGAGCGGAGGGGAGGGGGCGGCCACGGGCCCGACTACACCGACACTAATTCCCAGGCCGCCCTTAAGGAATGAGGGGAGCACGTGACCCGGTGGGGGGGCAGCGGGGGGAGGGGGCGGGCGGACTCCGAGCCATTTTGGAGCCGGTGTCAGTTTCCACTCTGCCTTCAGCGGTGCATTTTTTTTCCACCCTCCCCTCCCCCTCTTTGGCCTTCCTCCCCTCCCCCCGCCTCTCCGCACGCACACACGCGGCGCCCCCCACCAGCCCCGCTGCCCCCCCACGGCAACTATGAAATAATCGTAGTATTAAAGGCAGAGATCCGGGCGAGACAATGGGGATGTTGGTGAGGGAGCCCCGATCCGGATTAGAAACACCTCCCAGCCCCGCAGAATAATACCGATCGCGCCCCCTCCGCGCGCTCCCTCCCCCGAGCGCGGAGCGGGAGGAGGCGGCGGCGGCCGAGGAGGAGGAGGAGGAGGAGGCGTTGGAGGCCGAGGCGGAGGCGGAGGCGGAGGCCGAGGCGTTGGAGGAGGCCGAGGCGCAGGCGGAGGAGGAGGCCGGCGGGGCGGCAGCATGAGCTGAGCGGCGGCCGCGGCTCTCTGGCTGCGCTCGTTGCCCATTGACAGCGGCGTCTGCAGCTCGCTTCAAGATGGCCGCTTGGCTCACATTCATTTTCTGCTGAACGACTTTTAACTTTCATTGTCTTCTCCGCCCGCTTCGATCGCCTCTCACCAGCTGCTTTTTCCGGGTACGTAGGAGGCGAAGCGCCTCCGGGACGGGGCCGGGGGCCGGCGGGGGCCGCGCGGGGCTCCGGCCGGCCGCGGGTGGAAGGGGAGCGGCCCCCCCGCGCCCAGCCCGCGCCGCCGGGAGGGCGCTGACAGCGTGGGCGCTCAGCCCCGCGCCGCCCCGCGCCCGCCGCCCGCGCCCGCGCCCGCGCGCCCCCGGCGCCCGCCGGCTCCCGCGGCGCCAGGACCGACCCGCAGCCCGCGCCGCGCAGCCGCCGCCAGCCGGGCTCGGCGCCGCTCCAGCCGCCGCCGCCCGCTCGGCCCGGACGCGCCGCGCGCGGCCCCACGTTTTAGTTCCTTTCTCCCCCGAGCGCCCCTCTGCACCCTCGCGACGCACATGGCCCGCGAGGGAAACGCTGGTGCTTCCAGCCTCTGCGGCTCTCCGGGTCGCAGCGCCCTTTGTTGAGAGGTAGATTTTGATGAAACCGGGATGGGTTCCTGAAATCGGGAGCTGCTTGGGTCAAGTGGCTTCCCTCCTCTCCCGAAGAAAGGGCTTTTGAGGGGTTTAAACTTCCAGAGAACGCCCCCATTTTATAGGGACAGGTTACTTGGGGGGCAGCGATCCCGCCTGCGTGGGTGTTAGGCTGGAGAGAGCCCCGGGGAAAATGTTATTAACTTAAGTTGGAGGGACACTTGTGTGAAATTGGATGGCTTGTAAGATGGCGGTTCCCAGTTGCTTCTAAGGTCTCCTGCATTTGTGTTGAAAATGGTAAATTTTTCAAGGTATTTGTTGGGAGTCTTGGTTTAGTGGTCTAGACACCACTTGGGAAGTGCATCCTGGAAACTGGGCATTTCAAATTTGGAGCTTTTTTTGGAGTTAAGGTGATGACTGGACGTTAGTCTTGCTGGAAGTTTCCTTTCTCTCTACTTTTTCCTCTCTTTTCTTTTTCCCTCTCGGAGACTACAACTTTTCTCTCAATCTCTACTATGGGATGCGCTCGGAATCATGACTCAAGTCTACTACGTTTTATAGATTTTGCTAAATGTCAACATAGGTCATTTGGCAAAAGGATGCTTTGGGAAGATGGCACTAAAAAGTTGAGTGCTTGTGTTTACGCAGTCATTTAGGCTTGACAGCAATATAGCATGATCTTTTCCCAGAGATTTACAGTTAATAATTGGAAGTAAACAAGTAGAGAGACTTTGATCATTCTCAATTGCAATAAAAGGATTTAGTGGGCTTAGTGGTCACGGTTCAATATTTGAAAGAGAAGCATGTATTAAACCCTTCCCTTAAAGTAGGCAAAATTCCGAGCATATTTACCCAAATGCAACTGTAGGTTGCTGGTATGTAGAATATTATGGGTAGTTCAACTTATATTTCATAGGCACCTTAACCCCCAAATTCTGGAAACACATTATAAACTACACTAAAGACTTTGTACTTAAAGATGCAAATTGTTGACAGAACATACAAAGTTATGAGGCTGTGTTAACGTTTGAGTTTTTAGTAGACTGATCAGAAATCCCTCTGAAGTTTTTATGAGCACAATTATACGTTTTTTTATACTGTAGTTCATTCACACACATCTGCAATGTGCAATCAGAGGTGTTTGAGATAATCTACCTTTGTAAATTATACAACTAGTAACATTATTTTTAAAGCTATATAAAAGTCGCTGTGTATGCGTTTGTGTACAGACACACACAAGCTATTGTGAGAAAATTAAGCATTTAATTTTATCTGTTAAATCCATTAATACCAAATTCCTGGATGTATGTTAAGTGCCCAAATAGGCAAAATTCTTCCCAGGAGTCAAGTTAACCTCAACTTTACCCATACTTGTATTGAGCTGTGAGCCTGAACTGGGGTTATAGAGTTCATTTGCATTTCTTAGATTGCAGTAGGTGAGCTGATTGTTAACATAAGCACTTGCTTCTGTTTTCCTTCATTTTGACATTACTGGTGTTAGGCCTCCAACTAAAAACTGACAGCCCCCAACTGAATGTGTTTTCATGGGAAGTTTTAACTGTTGGGTTTTTCTTTTTTTATTAATCATTGTTATGTTTGGGTTATTTTTGCTTGTTTAACCTGAAGTTTCTGTGTTGGAACCTAGGAGATTTTCATTTCTAAGTTACAAGAAGACATTGTTTCTCGAATCTTATCAAGCATGTCAAACATTTTAGAAGTCTTCATCAGGTTACTAGTGCTTTTAAATGGCATCAAAAGATCAAGAACTGATTTTTTTATACCTTATAAAGTGATACATATTAGCATTATAAATGGTAGCAGGACTGTGGCCAAATTCTTCTGAACTGAGGTAGAGGAATTGTCTGAATTAAGGCTTAAGATGAATTTGAAAGAGTTTTGGTCAAGTACATATGACTTAAATGTTCACTGAGGTTGGATTGTTCTTGTTAATATCTGTGTTCGTGTAGTGTTGATATTCTGTAAGGTAGAGGAGAATAAGGCAGCTGTTTTTATGGGAGTCCCTTAACTTTGTGATCAGTGGCTTTAATGTAATATACTTTCATAGGCCAACAGAAATATCATCTTGGGAATTATCTTTCTTAGAAAGATCCTGTGATTTCACAAGGAGAACTGTCTTTAAGCACCAAGAAGGCTGGTTTTTGTTCACCAAGTATAATTAGATTTAAATATTACTACTCTTTGGGGACAATACTCTACCTCTATGACCCCACTTAGGTTTATATCAACAATTGTTGACAGTATTCTTTTAAACAAGTAATCCAAAGATAACTGAGGAGTCTACACAGAAGTTTTCTGGTTGGGGTTACTGGCTGCCACTGTGGCCATGTTCATAATAGAGGCTTTTTTTTTTTAACATCATTTTTTAATACTCTTAATTTCAGCCATTGAGGTATGTTGATTGGTATTTCTCTCTTATGCATTAAAATTCCTTAAGAATTAAAACCTCAGATGCATCTTACTGCAGGTTTCACAAGTTCCTAGATTTCCATTCAAGGCAGCTTTGAGAATGTACTTCAGTCAGGTCTAGAAGCTTAGTCTTATTTCAGGTTCTGAAATGAATGAAGGGGGGGGAGGATAAGAAGTGTATTTTTCAAGAATACTTCCCGAAGTAATTGATTTCCCTGATTGTCGGCTGATGTATTGTTGCTGACAGTTCCCCACCGTGATATGGTATCTGTTGGGGATATCATTTCACCGTGTGGAGGTTTGTATAGAAGTTAGGCTGAGAAAATGACATGTGTTTTTCTCTCCTATAGTTGCTCAGGGTTGACAAGGTGTTGATTTAGCTTTGGGAATGGGCTGGTCACATGGTTCTCTACATATTGTCACTAACGTACAATTGAAGTAGTTTTGCTTGCCTCCAGCATAGTTTGTTCAAATAAAACAGTGCTTTGCCCTCCTCCTCTTGTAAAACAGATTTCAGTTCTCAGCCTTCCCCAAACTTTGTATCGCTCATCTAATCTACAGGAGAGCTTCATACTAGAGAAGGAAGCTTTAAAGAGGTTCGGTTCAATAAACATCTATGCAATTTGAGCCCTGACGGTTTCGGACTAAGTGCACACTTGGCAATTCTCAAAAGATCCCCTCGTGAAATTTTTGAGCGAGTGATTGCTAGCAGGACAGACCTAAAGAGCTAAGATCTGAAACAAGCCCTTCGCCCTGAGTCGACGTTGAAAGAGGCCCCCAAGAATGTCCGAAATGGCCGAGAGTGCGGTCTGCATTTTCCTTCCGCAGGCGCCGCCGAAGGCTCGGGTGTCCCCGGGGCTGCCTGCCGGGTTCCCGCCGCCCAGGATCCCGGTGCCCTGCGCCGCGGGCCGCGCCAGGACCGCCCCACCCCCGCGCCGGCGGCGCCCGCACCCCACCCGGCCCCGCCCCCGCGGCGCGCCGGCCCCTCCCCCGCGCCCGCCGCCGCCCGGCCGCCCGCAAGTCCGCAGTCTCGGGGCTCGGGCCGGCTCCGCGCGGAGTTGTAGCGGTGGCCGGATGCCAAGTGTAAGTGTAAGTTGCTATGGAAACCCTGACTGAGGCGAGTTCCGAATCCGGAGCGAGACGGAGCCCCGGGCGCCGCCGGATCCGCCCCTCGCATCCCGGCCCCCGGGCGTCCGCCGCGCTCAGGCCCCAGCCCGAGGCCGGCTGGAGGTGCCGCGGCCGCCTCAGCACCCAGCTCCGGAAATGCCAGGGTTGCAGATAGAGCAGAATTGTTTTCCCTGTGTATCGCGTAGAAACATGCCAGGTTCTGGTTGCTGGAACCGTCCAACATAACAAGAACCCTCGGGATTTTCGTTTGAAGATTTGTTAGGAAGTTTTACAAAAACATCAGAGACCCAGAACAAGCCCTAGTGGTTGGTAAATGTCTGCGGGGACTATGTGGCGTTTGCAGCAGCCTTGGGGCTGCTAGGCTGGAGGACAAATGGAAGAAAGAGACCCGAATGCGCTTAGCTCCCAGCCCCCACCGCAGACCTTTTCTTCTTTCTCCAGGAATGACCTGAGACACCAGAAGGAAGCCTAGTTGGATCCCTTTTCACCAATTATGTGGAATTGATTCAGGTCTGATCAGTAAACTCTTTCTGTAGAAAACGTTGGGCACTCCAGCTGTTCGGTGTTAAACGAGTTTTATGAACTCTATTTCAGAGTGTAAAACTACTAGGAGATCATCTCCATTCTCATTCTGTGAATTATGGCAAATATTTCTGTCTCTTGCAGGATCTTTTATCAAGCAGAAATGCATCGAACAACCAGAATCAAGATCACTGAGCTAAATCCCCACCTAATGTGTGTGCTTTGTGGAGGGTACTTCATTGATGCCACAACCATAATAGAATGTCTACATTCCTGTAAGTACCACATGTTAGCTCTCTTTTATGTCATGTGTATTTCACAGTTTGTCCTGAAAGTTGAAAACTATTAACAATTTCTGCAATTCTTGGGAATGTTGGTGCATAGTGGTGAAGTCATGTGCTTCTTTTGCATTTAATGACTTTTTCATATGTATTTTATTACAAGCCTGCAAAGTATGTGTGTTCTCAGGATATTAATTAAATTAGTTTGTTTAATTGGCAGCACCTTTGGCATTTACTATCTTCTCTACTGGTTTTTGGTTTCTGACACTAATTTTACTGCTTTAGTCTCTAATTTCTAAACTTACAAAAACTTCATCTGTTTCTTCTTTTAGTCTGTAAAACGTGTATTGTTCGTTACCTGGAGACCAGCAAGTATTGTCCCATTTGTGATGTCCAAGTTCACAAAACGAGGCCACTGTTGAATATAAGGTAGGAAATTATTTGAATTCTTTGTAATTGCTTGTTAAGTTGCATAATATATACTGTAGGCTACCTTCTTTACATCTTGACTGAAAATTTACCCTGGAGTATGCGTTTAACTTCTTGCCATCTTAGTGACCAAGTTTAGGCAAAGTTCAATAATGTTCAAGTGATGGTATGATTTTTTTCCCTAATATTCCTTTAAAAATGAAATTAATTTTCCATTTTTGCATTGCTTTATGGACTTCATGACATGCAAGAAATGTTCAAAGGGATTCCATTCTCTCCTTTTTATTTTCTATTCATATTAGCTAATTTAGTAACTTGAAAGGCACACTTCTTTTGAATGAGTGAATGTGAAGAGTGTATTAATGAATATAAAATAAAGTATTTTCCTACTGATTAAAGGAGTGCTGTACATTTTTATTCTCATACTTTTTAGCTTGTTATAATTGTCAATAGTGTCCCAATCAAGAAAAAATTAATCTGTAAAAACTTATGAACATTTTTAGTTTTTGCCATATTCATTGATAGTTTACTATTTTAATTATTTTTCAGGTCAGATAAAACTCTTCAAGATATTGTATACAAATTAGTTCCAGGGCTTTTCAAAAGTGAGTAACTTGCTTGAAAAATGAACTTAAAGAGATTATTCATTTCTTTATTCTGCTTTGCCAAATATTTACATTTTTTTTATTTCCCTTCAGATGAAATGAAGAGAAGAAGAGATTTTTATGCAGCTCATCCTTCAGCTGATGGTAAACTTTTTTTGGGGGGATAGGGTCCTTTTTGGGGGGACAACTTACACATTAATTTATCAAAATTGAATTTAAAGTAACCATTTCCATTCTCTTATACATAAAATATTTTAATGTTTAATTTTTTTAATTGAATTTTAAAATGTCTTTTTAGCTGCCAATGGCTCTAATGAAGATAGAGGAGAGGTTGCAGATGAAGATAAGAGAATTATAACTGATGATGAGATAATAAGCTTATCCATTGAATTTTTTGACCAGAACAGGTAAATTCTCTAGGAAATCTATTTTATGCTAATATGTTTACTAGATACATTGTTTCACTAATAACTTTTGTTTCTTAGATTGGATCGGAAAGTAAACAAAGATAAAGAGAAATCTAAGGAGGAGGTATGTTCCATGTTACAGAAACAATACAGAAGAAACATTGTTTAAATTCTAGATTTTATCAGGGGTTATATTTCCCTTAAATAGAAAAAAAAATATGGTATTTGATGTTTAAGAGTGATCTACATGTGATATTTAATAACTAGAATTTGTTTTATATATGCTTGCTATTCTTATATTTTAAATGGCTAGTATGTAATATTTTGGTATACTTAAAATTTCCTTATTAGGAATCTGTTCATTTAGTATTTGTAACAATATTTAGAAAATTACTTTTCTAAATGTACTCTTAGGTGAATGATAAAAGGTATTTACGATGCCCAGCAGCTATGACTGTGATGCACTTAAGAAAATTTCTCAGAAGTAAAATGGACATACCTAATACTTTCCAGGTATCTACTTTTATAGTCTTGATGTATTTTATATAGATTTTTTAAATTTAATTTATTTTTGGATTCTGAGCCCCAAAAAAGCAATAGAAAAAAATTTAACATTAACATTGAAATATCTCTAAAAACATTTGGTATGGATTTCTTTTATGCTATTAAAACAGATCCCTTAACAATTTCTAGAAATACAGAGTGGACATAAAGTTCCTGTACAATTTAAAATAGTGAAATTGCACACAAACTTTATGGCCGCCACACTTTTTTCTCATTGGAAGTCTTAAGAAGGGGTCTTTCTTTGTTGAAATGTTTGTAGAATATGCTTTTAAAAGCACGTTTGGATTATTTCAGATGACAAAAGTAGTTTTGCTTTTGTTCTGATGCTACTTAATAATTGAAATATTTTTTCAATAGATTGATGTCATGTATGAAGAGGAACCTTTAAAGGATTACTATACACTAATGGATATTGCCTACATTTATACTTGGAGAAGGGTAAGTAACATCTACTGTTAGATTATGGTGGCAAACTATAGTTAAAGAGTGAGAGTGATTTTTTTTTTTTCTTTTAACTTTGTAGAATGGTCCCCTTCCTTTGAAATACAGAGTTCGACCTACTTGTAAAAGAATGAAGATCAGTCACCAGAGAGATGGACTGACAAATGCTGGAGAACTGGAAAGTGACTCTGGGAGTGACAAGGCCAACAGCCCAGCAGGAGGTATCCCCTCCACCTCTTCTTGTTTGCCCAGCCCCAGTACTCCAGTGCAGTCTCCTCACCCACAGTTTCCTCACATTTCCAGTACTATGAATGGAACCAGCAACAGCCCCAGCGGTAACCACCAATCTTCCTTTGCCAATAGACCTCGAAAATCATCCGTAAATGGGTCATCAGCAACTTCTTCTGGTTGATACCTGAGACTGTTAAGGAAATACATTTTAAACTCTTGATTTATATAGATATCTTCATGCCATTACAGCTTTATAGATGCTAATACACGTGACTCTTGTCCAATTTGCTTTCTTTTGTAGTGACATTAAATTTGGCTATAAGAGATGGACTAGATGTGATACTCATGGACGTTAACTGAAAAGAAAGTTTGTTGCTATAAAGAATTGGTTTCTGGAAAGGCAGGCAAGATTTTTTTCTGTGTGTTAGGAAAGATGTGAAATGGTTTCTGTAACCATTGTTTGGATTTGGAAATAATTCTGCATTGGATGTAAGCATTGGGCCATAGTTTGTTAAACTCAACTAACTCCTACATTACATTCTTCTTCATTGTTTCTTCTTGTTATTATGCTGTTTTGTGAACCTGTAGAAAACAAGTGCTTTTTATCTTGAAATTCAACAAACTGAAAGAAATGCATAGAATAATGCATTCTATGTAGCCATGTCACTGTGAATAACAATTTCTTGCATATTTAGGCATTTTGATTCCTGTTTGATTTTTACTTCTTTGTTGCTACCCAAAACTGATCAAAGGAAAGTAAACTTCAGTTTTACATTCTGTATGCTTAAAAGCGGGTACTACCGTTTATTTTACTGACTTGTTTAAATGATTCGCTTTTGTAAGAATCAGATGGCATTATGCTTGTTGTACAATGCCATATTGGTATATGACATAACAGGAAACAGTATTGTATGATATATTTATAAATACTATAAAGAAAATATTGTGTTTCATGCATTCAGAAATGATTGTTAAAATTCTCCCAACTGGTTCGACCTGTGCAGATACCAATAACCTAATGTTGAACCTTGCTTACCAGCATAGAATATTTTTAATGTGGATATTTAATTCTAAATTCTATTCCATTGGAAGCAATTGGCAAATCATTGCAATACTGACTTTTTTCCCAGTTACACACGTTTACTTTTAAAATTTGTTGCAGTAAAGAAAAATTATAACTAAGAAATATGGAAATAGCATCTTAATTTTCCATTGGTTATGAGGGATTAATTATTTTTAAAATGCATATTGATCACTAATTCTAAAACAAATTTTTTAATAAACCAAATTTCTGAAAGAAGGCATTTTATAGTTACTTTAATATGTGGCATAGCAGTGATTTCAAATTTAAGAGTTGCTTTAATCACTAACAATGGAATAATGCCTTCTCTTTAATGTCCTGAAGTAGAAGCAATTTATGATGAGCTTCTACAGGTTTATTTTTAGATAAAGCCAACCAAGCATGTTGAATTTAAAATATGAATAATCCCAATTTTCAGTTTCTGTTTTGCGTTGGTCGAACTTAGTGTATGTTTGTTCATCACCCATCAGTTATTTGTGAGGGTGTTTATTCTATATGAATATGTTTCATGTTTTTATGGGAAAATTGTAGCTAAACATTTCATTGTCCCCAGTCGCAAAAGAAGCACAATTCTATTGCTTTGTCTTGCTTATAGTCATTAAATCATTACTTTTACATATATTGCTGTTATTTCTGCTTTCTTTAAAAATACAGTAAAGGATGTTTTATGAAGCCACAAAATACATATATTTTTATTTTGACCTAAATTTGTACAGTCCCATTGTTAAGTGGTGTTTCTAATTATAGATGTAAAATGAAATTTCATTTGTAATTGGAAAAATCCAATAAAAAGGATATTCATTTAGAAAACAGCTAAGATGTTTAATAAAAATTTGATATGAAAAGCACAATGTGCAGAAGTTTTGGAAACCCTATAGTGGATTACAACAGGTAAAAGCTAAAAAGAATACATTGCTGTCTTATAGTGATGTTGCCAAGAAGTACATGCTTTGTTGTGTAATTGCTTGAAAGCTCATTGAAAGATGTATCTGTTTATTTACAACCTTTGAAGTAAAAGTTACCAATGTTTGCCAGTGTTGATGAACTTAACTCCTTTTTCTAGGCTTTTCTTCTCAAGTTTTTCATGATGTTTGGAACAAAAGTTGATGGAGGTTTCAAGTGATATTTTTTACTTTGGATGATCATTTGTATGAAAACTGAAAAATTTTTCAAAGGTGAAATACTTTAAATGCTAATGGACTGTCATTTGACTTACACAAAAGCAAGTTATAAGATGAACATGGAACTTGAAGATATTACATCTCAACTTCTTTATGATGGACTTTTGAAATTACTTATTAAAAAAATCAGATAACGCATTTATGTATGGCTTACTTAGCACTCTAACACCATGGTTCCATTTATTTCACTTGAAAAGATTTTTTCCTCATTTGAATACTATTTAAGCTTAAAAGGATATTTCAACTAAATTTTTAAATACTTAAAAGGGTATTTCAACTAAAATTTCTTCATTTTTTTAACAAAACAGGAAAGATTGTTTTACATCCTTAAGTAACCAGCTATTACAATTCTGCCAATTAAGATTGAAACTTTTGCTCAAGAAATACTTTTAGAAATTTCAACCTAACAAAAGCCTATGGTAAAGCTCCTAAGTTTGTAGCTTTTATAAAGTAGGGTACTTGAAAAGTCGGCCTTAAGTTTGACTTCTGTTTCTGAAATTATTCTAGGATCCTGTAAGACAAACTTAGTGCTAATAAAATACTTAACAGAAAATGGCTAAATTGATTTCACAGATTTTTAGCTTAAATGTAAAAAAAGAAAAATGAGACTGATTGCTGTTGTGTAAATAGTAATCTATCTTCCTTTACACATGCAAACCACATTAAAAGTACTTTTTTGCTTTTAAAATTGCCTGCCCTTAATTGCTAGGAATTAGAGGAAAAAGTTGCTCTTCAGTTGACTTAACTTGCCAACCTGATTGCTTCGTTTCCATATCCATATGTGCAAATGTTAGGAACTCTGGAGGTAAAATGCTATAGGCAGAAAAAGTTGGTAGGAATTTTTTTCCTTCATTCTTTCCTCTTTTTCCAGTTTTTGGGTTGGAAATTATTTGTAAAGCCTCTCCGTATGCTCGCTGTATAGGTCTATCAAAAGAAAGTCTTGTTATGAAAACTTAATAAGAACTTAAAATAACCCTGTAAAATGGTACTTGGATTGACCAACATGAAATGAAGACGTTTGGTCTTTCAAAATAGCTTATGGTATCTTTTGAGGGGATATCTTAATTTTAGAAACAATGTGCACGTGGAACCCAGTCTCTTAAAATCCTGGAGTTAAGCAAGTATTCATTTTTAATTCCTTTTTATATTTTAAATGTTTAATAAATGTCTCAATCTTTTTTTTTTCCCATTGCACCAGGAATAACAGTTGAAAATTCTGATTTAGTTTAGTACTTACATAAAATGGAGGCTCCATAGTATTTTTAAAAATACTATGGCTGCTTTCCTCACACAGTCTTCCTCGGATTTTATCCCAAACAAAAAGGTCTTGATCAAATCAAATTAAAAATGACTAGTCTTGTACTATTTTAGATGTGCTTATAGTATACTAACGCCATTGAGACATGTAATGTGGTCCAAAAAGCAGTAAGCCCAGCTGCAATATAAAGCTCTTGGGTTAGATACTTTCTTCCACTTGAGGATGTTTCTTCATGTATGAAATTAACACTATAACAGGTGAAAATTTCTAAGGTCGTTCAAAAAGAAAAAAAGAAAGCCCTTGAACTAAATTGGGACCCCAAAATTCAGAGAGATGGCTTCCCTACATGAAAGAGAGGAACTTAACACATTCCTGCCTTCCAGTAAATGAAACTTGGGAAATACCTCCGCGAAGACTTTGAGCCCATCTCCCGGTAAATCTAAAGATCGCCCAGTTTTGATTATGAAAGTCTGCGAAAATGTTTACACAGTCGAGTGTTTCCTGTTTCCGCAGTTAATTTTTTTAACGTTTTTTCTTCTTTTGGTTCTTGAAACGGATTTCCTTTATTTGCACCAGTTTCTTTTTCTTAGTGTGCAATTTCTAGAGGTCTCACATGAAGAATTTCAGGTCGACGATATCAAAAAGTTATCTGGAAAAGCTACTCTAGGACCCTTCTGAAGAAGTTCAAGTGGAAAACTCACCCCAAAGACTCATTTAGCTCTCCAAATAAACATAGTAAACGCTCAATAAAAACTTCCAATGAATGAGTTAATTCACTCTCATCTTCAGACTCATGCCTTGAGAATAACCCCTTCCAGACATTATCCGAAGTTACTTTAAACAATGGCATGTGTTTCAATGCAAATATTTCAGTGAAATATTCTCTGTATTTCAATGAAAGTATTTTTTCTAGCTCTGGTTACTGGGTCATTATAAAATCCAAATTTCACTGTGAATGTGATTTCGAGATCTCCAACTCTCTGGCACTCCACATTAGGTAAAACCCAAATTGAGTGTAGAGAATTGAAAGGCTGCAGACCCGGGTATTTGGGAAACGTGCCGAAAATTGGCATGGAAGAAATAAGGACATTACAGAGATGGAAAAAGAGGTTATTGCAGACAGAGAAGCCTGTCCAGGATACAGTCTTAGTTCTAAAACACCAAAAATGGAAGATATCCCACCAAAGCCAACGAGAGAAGGGCAGCGCGAGGCATGGAAGATAAACCTAGGGGCGAGGGTGATTAGAATGGGAAACACCAAAACTTAAAAAAAAAACAGTTTCTTAGGTTCCAGGCCCCAGA
This sequence comes from Loris lydekkerianus, assembly GCA_963574355.1. Lineage (NCBI taxonomy): Eukaryota > Metazoa > Chordata > Mammalia > Primates > Lorisidae > Loris > Loris lydekkerianus. Next base: position 13,956 of record CAUYPK010070370.1, read on the forward strand.
GAAAAAAGCACAGGACACCAGCCTGGTGGAAATGTCGATTCTCCGCGCAGCGCTGCCTTCCTGGTGGGGTGGGGGCGCTGATGCCTTTTAGCAAAGGTTGAGGTAAAGAGAAAAGTCCTCTGCTTATTTTTCAACTAGCAGCTTTCCCAGAACGCCCAGACCTGCAACTCAGACCTCCCCTCCGCACCGCGCCGCAGGGCTGGGCCGGGTAGGTCGCGCCAGCCCAGGCTGTTGGGCAGGCGGAGGCCATTTTGCGCGTGCGCCGCTCGCCTCGCGCAACCCTTGGCTTGGCGTCCTCGGATCCCGCCAAATTTAAAAGCTAGGTTGTCAGGCCCTGCGGGGCGGGAGAGGCGGAGGGACGACGTCGTCCTCCCAAGTCGGACCCGGTGGCGATCGGCCACGCACCCCAGGGTGCCCTTACTTCCTGCGATGCGCTCCTGGCTCCGGGAGCAGGCAGGCGGGAAAGCAACGGTCGCGAGGGCTGAGCCCACAGAAGCGCGTTTAACCCGAGGAGCGGGGCCTGATTGTCGCCTCTCTTTGTCATCCTCCCTCTTCAAACCCAGTGCCTTTTCTCCTCCAGTCAATAACCAGGTGCCCTTAGAGTTTGGTTTTTTGCGTGATGGATTTTAAACAAAGTTATTAACAAATATTAAAGCTGCCGTCCAGAAGGTTCTCAAAGCTCTTCTGGGTGGTGTGGAAAGGCCTAGGGGAGAGAGTTCTCCCGCTGAGTTGGTTTAATTGGAAGAGCGCGCTCCTGTCCTCTGGGCAGAAATCTTAACAGGGTGACTGTTGATTGAGGAAGGGGTGCCTGCGCGGGAAGGAACCTCAATATCTAGGCAAGGATCACACCTTGGGACACTGAGGCTACACCTAAATGCGTCCCGGGGGAAGGCGGCCCCTGGGAGACCGGGCTCCCTCGCGCCCCGGGCCGGGTAGAGGAGCGGGCAGGGGGAGGCTGGGCCGTCGCCTCGGAAAGCTGACTCCCTGCGGGTCCTCGGGACTTAGAGGCTTCTCCGACTCGGGGGTACCGCCGGCGCCCTCAACGGGGAGAGGGAGGAATGACGTGGGGGAAGGGTCGAGGGAAGAGCGGAGAAGTGAAAGAGGCCTGAAATGGGCGACGCCGGGCGAGTCCTCTATCAGTGCAGCAGGCTGCTAGGAGCCGCCATTTGGTGGCAGATTTCGGCATTTCAGTAGCACGTTGTGCTGAACGTCAGAATTGGCTTGTCTACGTGGCATACTCATTTTTTAACCGCGTCTTTACAAAATGCAAATATCCTACTCCCTTTCCTCCTCCGAGGGCACGGAAGGCCCGCTGCACACACACACCGGTGGACTGCGGCCCCGGGGCACTGGACAACCTGTGCGGCGCCGCGACCCCGCGTGGGCCGGGTGCCCTGTCCCCGTACCGCCTCCACCGTGCCCAAGGGCTAGGATGGAGCCTGCTGGGAGCAGGTTCAGGCCTAAAGGGGTGTTTTCCTGTCAAGACTCGGCCGATTGTGAGCTCGCAGTTTTCACTCCCCAGTGCGGGGAATCTCGTTTCCTTGGGGTCGCAGCAGGCATTTGCCGCCTTTCGACCCGGCTGAGTCCCTGTCCCGGCCTCCCTCCTCAAGACTCTTGTTTATGAGAAGAGGACACTGAGAGAGGGTCGGCGGGAGGGAGCCGCCCCGACGGAAGAGGGCTTCGCTGGGAGGTCAGGGTAGGATCCTGGGCTCGGGCTCCAGCTCGGCCTGGACCCCACCCCCGACGAAGCCCCCGGGGACTGGAAAAGCTGTCACTTCTGTCGAACACCAGAGGGCTGGTGTTCCCACCTCCAGTTGCCGAGTCTTCGAGGCTTTCCACGAATGCACCGAAGCGTGAGGTGAGGTGCTGCCGAGTGGAGAACAAAGGGCCGAGGGGTGAAGGCGAGGCAAGGCCGCGCCCGCGCCCTTGGCGCCGGGGGGAGGGGCTCGGAGTCGGAGGCGCGGGCAAGGCTGAATCTCGGCCTGGAGACCCGCCGCCTGCTGCTCGGCGGATTCCGCCTCCAGGCCCCGCAGGCGCAGCGAGGGATCCCAATCATCAGCCCAAGCTGCCATGTTGCATTCACGGAGGGCGCCGGTTATTTGACGCTTTCGAGACAGCAACGTCCGCAACCCGAGCGCCCTTTGGCCCTTCGAGACTCACAGCTGAGGCCAAGGCCCGAGGGGACTCTCGGGCGCTGGTGGGAGAGGGAGTCCTGTGGGCGGAAGAACCCGCGGCGCCGCAGCCGCTTCCCTCGCCACCTTGGTTGCAGGGGCTGCAGGGCTGCGCGCTTGGCTCAGGCTCGGTTGCCAGTAGCAACCACACGACGGCGATTTGCAGCCAGGGCCGCCGCGGCGGGTACCGCTGCCTCCTGGTACACCTCGGGGTCGAGCGTAAGAAGCCCTGGGGGCTGCCTTCAGTGACACCTCTCGCTCCCACCCTGGTCCTCATCCTCCAGCTCGGCTCAAGAGCGGGCGCCCTGGCTTGGCCCTGCCCCCATGCAGACAATAGAGGCAGCGGGGGCGCACCTGAGCCCCTTAGACAGGGTCTCTGGGCTCAGACCCTGCCCCAGGTGCCCCCTTCCCTGACCAGCTGAGATGCTTTTTAAATGGCCAATCAGAAAGCTTTTCTTGACATCGGCAACAAGGATGGTGCCACAGGGAAAAAGTCATACGCCCACTCCCTTTCCAGTAGCACTGACACAAGAGTTTATGGTTGTGTCTGCTCTTGGTAATAGTGGCTTTCCCCTGGGTGAGAGTCACAGGAACAAGCACGCTACAATCTTTACTCTTGTCTACCATAAATATTTTACATAAAATTCAGAATGTAACCATTTGTGTTGGCTCAACTATTACCTCTACATGTTTGTTGTAAGTGGATGGGGCACTAATTTTTTCCCATTTCATTTGATGAATCAACCACATCAGCCCTTGGCAGTGCAGACTGAAAGGTCTGATACACAAAGAAAATGACTAACATTAACCCTTAGGGATCTTTCTGCCTTTTTCTGTGGTTCTAAGGATACTGATTTAACTTCATATAAAAATAGAAATTGTTGGTGTCTCAAACAAGTTTTACTGAAGGAAAAGTCTTCGAAGTATTCAGCTAAATCTTTTATTTAGCTACAAGGATAACTCATGAAACGTATGCATTGCCAAACATCTTTACTCTTAATAGTTGTCCAGGCTTTAAATAGCCATTGAGTTAGCTGAGTGTTCTTGATGAGTTGAAGTTTCATGTAAATCACAGATGTGCTGAAATTTCTAAGTTTAAAGCTCCTTGAGGACAAATACTTGTCTAATTTATATTTGTGTGCTCCAGAGTCCTTTTAACATAACTCAACAAATATTTGTTGGACTTGTAGGAGATTACAGAAGCCTCAACAATTCTTACTTAAAAACTTACTAATAACTAGTGCAAAGCTTGGATGTCTTTAATGAACTCAGTGAAAAGCTAAACATTTTCCAAACTAGTAACATCCATCAGATATCTTCATTCATCTATCTTTTACCTAATTATATTTAAAATGTGATACCCTATATTAAATAAAATAGGACAGATGTTTTCATAACTCTAAGTAGAAAGACAAAATGTACACAAGAACTTGTAACTTTGCTAACTTCCATTAAAGTGTCTGGAAAATTGCTTAAATAGCCATACGTAAGGTGACATTTTAAAGTGACTTTCATACTTTCTTATAGCACAGACATATTAACTGTCTTTACAGTTCAACTGGAATGCTTAAGAAACTAGTGCTGGATATTGCAAATCTACTAAGATAATGCACCTTGAAATCTGCTATTTAATTTAAATAAGCTTTAAAGCATAGTGTAAATACTAATGTCTTAATCATAAATGCTGGCAAATTCAAAATAACAAACCTTCCTAAAATGATCCTTAGGTGTATTATAAGAGGGGTTCACCTTTAAGCTTCACAAGATGTCAAGTTCACTAAATAAGACAGTTTGCCAGAAAGAAGAAAGTTAACATTACTTGGTTCCTAGAGGCTATATAACAACCTGTAGTTTGCCCAACCACCCCCACCACCACCTTAAAAGTAGGAAAGCAAGGCTTTAGTGAAAAGTTCCTTTCTACGGTCTTTCAAGAAAGAAAAGCTCCAACAACTTGCTTTGGACCAAGTTAAAGAGATTATCTTCCTTTTTCAGTACAACTGTGTCTTTCAATGAATTGAAGGATAAGATCAAAGTGCATTCATATTCATGTGAATTATCGCTATTGACTTGAATAATGATGGATTTCATTGTTTTATTTAAACTGAAACCAGGAACGCTGCTGCTTTTGAGGCTATTCCCCTAAGGCTGTAGAATTTCTTCTATAAGGACTCAAAAGCCAAGCAATTAGGTCTGACAACCACATCATTTCCATAATGTACTTCCGTACAGAGGACTTTTTATTGGAATCGGTTACAATTCTATAGAACCTTACCACTCAATTTTTGACTGCTTTCCAACCTGCTCAACAAAACTCCTAAGTTCAGCAAGTATACTTCCAAAATACTTATGAATAAATTGTACTGGAAACATACTATGATGTTTTGAAAACTGTTCATGAATCAGACAAGTTAGTGCTATCAGTAATTACCTTAGGAGAGTGTTTTTGCTTTGAACATGATTCATTAGTTTGTTTTCTAGTGTAACTGAAGAACTCAGTCACAGTGGCTTGGGAAAATGTGTTTACCAGCTGTTTCTTTCTAAATATGCTTCATGACAATTTTCTTAAAATATTTTCACTGGGGTTTTCCTCAAACTATCCCATCATTTTCTAAGGAGAAAGAGGTCACCAGATTCAATGGAACTACTTCTGATACCCACTAAATAACTATCCTGCTCAAATAATTCACTTATTAAAATGCTTATCACTCTGGAGAACACTTCTTAGGAAATTCAGTACAATAAAGTAAGCTTACCATTGAATTCTGTAAGCAATCCTTAAAATACTTGGGAAAATGCATTTTCATGAACTTTCATATATCCCCTCCAAATTTAAAAGGAATCTCTAGTGCAACATATGTTTATTATATTATCATGTTCTACAATGGTTTCTGGAAATTCCCAGAAAGATAATTCATACCAATTTCTTAGTTTCCATATTAAACTTTTGTCATATATTTATTCAGTTGGGCTACAAGAAGTCTATATTTTCACATTACCCATTATGTGATTTTAGTATTGCAAGACACTTTTAAAGCCAGGAGTTTATCAGAATGTTGCTTACCTTTGGAATATGACCATAGGCATACTGAAATTATGTGTATACTTTCAACTTTACTTGTAAACTTTACCCCTGACTTATAAATAAAATGATAATCTATTGCATATAATTTTACCAAAACAACAACAAAAAAACCTCCTAGAATGAAAAGCATTTCTTTATAATTCATTTTCTTAAGACTCAATCTGTCTTACAAATAGGAAAGATACTAGTATTTTCTACATATGGGTAGTTAATCTTATATGTTCTTCATATAAGAACCTCTATTCTTTACTCTAAAAAATAAATATGAGATTAAATTGGAGGAGGAGATAAATTAAAATAATACAGCTTTGGCGTCAGATATTTCCTGTGAAATATAAAAAATACAAGAGTGAAAATTCCAGTGTAACCATCTCCTTTGAAAGAATAAGATAGAGTACCACCGTGTCCTCGAAATTAGCGGAGCTCACTCTCTGATTTCCAAGACATCCGTTTATCCACTCGGACATGCAGAGTGGGGGAGACACTTCTGTTTTAAAGGTTTCAGAAATCTTGAAAACCTTCTCTCTGTAATTTTTCAGTAATTTCCAGAAGTCAGAGCATACAGTCAATTGTTAATCAGAGTAACCAACGCACAAGACATTTTGGCTTGGGGCTTAATACAGCGAAATGACGTCAAAATTAAAAAAAAAAAAAAACCCCCTTGGGGTTTGCACATGCGCAGTGAGGTGCAGCTGCTTTTTTATTTTTTTAATTTTTTTTTTTTTTAAGTAGACTATTGGCTCCTCTCCCCGCCTCTGGGATCCGGCCTGCGCCGCGGGCTCTTTGGGAGCTGGCTGCTGTGGGCTGCTGAAGTGTTCCCACTCCCCAGTCCCTCCAAAGAGAGCCGCCCCCTTCCACACTGCCCCAGCCCAGGGCTCCCTTCAGAGGTCCCGGGAGCAGACCCGGCGCAGCAGGCCGACCCGAGCAGCCGCCGCGACTTTTCTGGCTGCGCCAGTGCGGCGGGGCCTCGGGTCCCGGGGTTCAGGCCTCTGCTTGCTGCAGGCTCCCCCCGCCCACCGCGAGTCGGCAGCACCTTCCCCGAACCCGCGAGTCGGCCGCACCGCGGAGAGGCTCGGGCCGGGACCTCGGGCCGAGCCCCCGCGTGGGAGGCCCGGCCGGGAACCAAACCGAAAGGACAGAGGCCTTTTATCTTACAGCCGCCCCGCCGCGCCTTCCCAACGTGTCCCCAGCGCTGCCAGAGAGGCGGAGGGTCGGACCCCAACCCTCCACCCCCTCACAGCGGCCGCCGCGCCCGGCTTGGCCCCCAGAGGCCCCGCGGGAGGGAAGCCCCGGCCAGGCCTGCTAGGCGCTTCCGCACTCGCGCCCTCGGGCCGCGCGCCTCCGCCCTTCCCCCCGCGCCCGCGGGGCCCCCGCCACGCTCCGGGCCAGCTCCCCAGAGCCGCCCGGCCGGCCTCTCCGCTGTCCACCGCCAGCCCCGCAGGCGGCCCCAAGGTGCCTCCCGGTTCCCCTTCAGAAACTCCAGTCTCCGAGAGGTTGCTCGTTGGAGAAACTTTGGACTAATGGAAAAAGCCGGGGAAGCGGAGACTATCACATTTCCCCTTTCCCCTCGTCCCGACATCTCTGTCAACTCCGGGCGCAGCTGCCTGCCAGCGGGGTGGAACAGAGGACCCTGGGCACAGCCCACTCGGGGACCTGCCCGCGTCCAGCTTGGGCAGGGCAAACCAGCCACAGCGCAACCCTTATAGGACCAGCACCCGCACCCGCGGGATACGTGGGCTGCGTCCCCCGCGGGCTTGGTGGACTCCAGGGGTCCTTTCTTAGGTGACACGGATGACCTTTGTCTCTTGTGTCGTGTGCTAATAGAAAGGGGGGACGAGACGTTCTCTTTAATAAATGTTGTTGGAAAAACTGGATATCCATAAGCAGAAGAGTGAAGCTAGACTCCTACCTCTCGCCATCTACAAAAATCAAATCAAAATGGATTAAAGACTTAAATCTAAGACCCGAAACTCTGAAACTGCTAAAAGAAAATGTATGGGGAAAGGTCGGAGAGGAATAGTACCTACCTTCTGTGACCCAAGTCTACCAATGCAAAGATTTTAAAGGGGTCGGATGGCTGAGGGGGCATGTTGAAAGGGAGAGAGGCTGGCGGAGTTTTGTGGCAAGGCGTTTGGGGTTTTCTGTCTGTTAATGCAGGCTGGGCACAATTTTTAATTACTTAAGAGATCTTATGTAGGTAAAAAGATATCTTTATCACATGGTAAACTGCAATAATTTGGTTTTTAATGCATGCCATTGCCTTAGTGTTAGGGAGTATTCCAGACTTCAACATTAAAAAGATCAGTTTTTAGTATCATTCACTTTGCTCTGTATGGTGCCTTTTGGGGGGGAAGTAGAATTATTCTTGTGTAGAAACCCCTAATTACGGATTTCTTTGGAAGAGCAGAGATAGGATTAACCTCTGCATCTTCTAAATTACTGGAAAGGAAGCCATGTACAGGTATGGGGACCAAGTAAATCATTGCCATTTTAACATTCTATTGCCCTTAACACTAGAAAAACAAAACAAAACTTTGAAGTTTAAAAGTAAAGAGTTGACATTAAAAGTTTGAAAACTCAAGAATATGAAATAAGACAACCACAAAACATGCATAGAAATGTTAATCTTCCCTTCCCAGATGAAAGTGTCCGACTCTCTTCTGCTCTCTGATAAACTTGAGAACACGACTGGATAATCTGCTCAGACCAAACTGTAAAATCCCGACTTTTTTTCTCAAAAGAAGTGCAACATTTGAGATGTTTGCTTTCATCATTATAGATCAATTCTGGGTCTACTAACTTGATTATGGAGTATGTAATGCCTTTATTTTCAACTCAAGTATGTAAATATGGAGTTTTAGTCATTTTAGATTTGATGTTGGCAAATATCCTTGTGTTCTCCTAACGTAAACACTTACATGCAATTGAATATCTTTTAAAATGTGAACACATTATTTTTTGGGGGAAATCAACTTGGGGAAAAGGACGTTTCTTATCTGCATAGAACTCAGATAGTGTTTATTAAAAATGAGAAGGATTTTATTATTTGAATGATGTTTTAGGTAGTCTCTACCTTCACTTACTTTACTTTTAGTCCCTCATCTTTGCTCCCAAAACACTACTGGTGCTTAGAGCAATCACAGCCCTTAAAACAGTGGCAGGCTGCAGGATATGCTTGTTGGAATTATTAATGCAGACTGGGGTAGGTATGTGCTTGTAGAATGAATTAATGTCTATTTCTTACTAGACTTTATGTGCTAGATGAAAGGCACATTCTCTTAATTAGCAGTGTTTAGCAGATATGGATATTTAATACATGTTTGGCTTGATTCACCTCAAGAACAGATTTTAAAATATGGATGTTAATACCTAATTGGTATATACAAAGTTTTAACTTTTAAAAAGCAGCTAGGAGCAGAAGAAAAAAAATACCTGGATGTTAAAATTAGAAAAGTTTCTTTTAGGCATGTATAGCAGATATTCCCATGATAATGGGATTTTCTGAATTCTCAGAGAAGGTATGGAAAGGGAAATAGAAAAGGATTTTAAAACTTTCATCCTATTATCTTTTTCAGTCTCCTTTTCATAAATAAAAAAGGAAATAAGTTTTAAAAATGATCTTAAAGTTACATATTATGATTGGTTAGTTTTTTACAAAAAGAGCCAAAGGTTTCCAAAAAAAACCTTTCAACCTTTCATGGAAACACTTTTGCAAGTTGTTCAGATGTTTCATTCTCAATCAAATGTATAGTGTCATGTGTCAATTACATTATATACTGCTAAAGTCAGCTGGTACTTTAAGAGCAGTACTCTTATTAACACTTTTTTAAAACTGAAGTTACCCCTTTGAGTAGTTTTCTTTTTCACTGCTTACTTGTTAATTTAGAGATGTCTGTAGTGTGCATGTGATCATGGGGAATTCATTTAACTTTATACAACAGAATGATATTTTGATTTAAAGCTAGTAAGTTGAAAAATGGGTCAAAATCTAGATTTTCTTGTTAATAAAAGAAATCTGTTTCTCCTAATAGAAATTTAGAAATCTAGAATTCATTTTATATTTGAATTACTAGCAATTTTATTTATATGGATATTATGATCATACTGTGTTGTTTTCTCCATTTAATTTTTAAAGACTTTTTAAAGAGAAAGCTAGAGTAAAGAGCAAAGATCTAGTTTATTTGTTATGTCCAATTTTAGGTAGAAAGTAGGCATCATTTATTATGTCTAATCAGAAACAATACTATTTAACTCAAAGATTCAAAGGTAGATATTTAGACTTTAGAGTTTAAAATTATTTACCTACCCCTTGGCCTTATGTTTTCAAAGAACTTTGTAGAAGCCCTATAAGTACACTATGTTAAGTTTGTAGGTTTGGACTATTTTTTTCACTTTTGAGCTCTTAACACTTAAAATAGAAAACAAATAATAAAGCAGTTGCTACAAGTGGCAGCCATAGTAGTTTAGAGGTTTGAATTGTTTGTGGAAGGAGTGAAACTAAATATGGGACCTTTTAGTTTTAGGGGGATTTTTAAAAACAATGCAACAGGGAACTGAAAATAAAATTACAACAGTTAATTTGTGACTTAATTATTTGCTCAGTGTTTTTCCCCAAACATCTCTAAATGGGAATGCACAACAACTTTAATTTCAAAAGACCTGTTCCCTTAGGGAAATGTAAGATCATTATAAAATTTATGCCTTATAGTTAAGTAAAAATATTGTGGATATCACTGGCTTCTGAAACAGCAAAAGGGAAAGACAGGTACTAGTTCTGGGGCATCAGGGACTTGATTAAACACAGTTCCTCTCTCTGGTTGCTGGTCCATTCCCCTAACGATTTGGAACTCCACTTCTGACTTCATCAGAGAGTTCAGGTCAGGGTGAGGTCTTGCAGATTATTATAGAGGATTCACTCCAAATATGAGAACCAGCTGAAGTCTGCATTCTCTCCTTTCCATAGAAGAACTATCAAGGGGTTTCCTGCGACATTACCCAGCAGCAGCTGTGACTATCTACACACACCTAATGAAATTGTAGTTCCTGGTGGAGAAACATATAAAGTTGACACCTGTCATTGGAACATTTGGTATATGATTTTCAAAGACAAGCTAGAAATCGATGATAGATTAAGTACTTCAATTTTGTTAAAACACACTGGATAAAGGGTTCAAGTTATGTAAACTAGGGAAGTCTGGTTTTCCAGGTAAAGGTTCTTATTTATTCTCTCTCCCTGTCTCTCAGAAATGTCATTCAGCATGAAGCTTAAATTGAAGAGACAAAGACAAAATGTTTAAAAATGACATCAATGTGAGGAAACAGGAAAATTAGTAGTAATTAGGAGAAAACCACAGAAGACAGGACATTTATCATATTCTTTCCTCATCTATTTTCTGACTGAATCTGAGTTCTCATTAAATGCTTTCAATAGAGTGTAATTAAGTGATGAACATGGTCCTGCAGGAATTTTGAGAACAGAAATGCCAGGTAGATAACAGGTGAATTAAAGAGGGGAACACTGATTTAGGGCTGCACTAACACTAATGTGTTTGTCAGATTACATGATGCCACGCGTGAGATTTCTCTTGGCCGTCGATGCTCAAAGACAGCTCCAGGGCTGCTGTCTCCTAGTCCCGCCGCACTTGGACCGGGGTGCCTGGGCTGGTGGGGCTCTCCCCGCCTGTCCCAGCCCGCGCGGCCGGGAAACCACGTCGGTCTGGGGTCGGTTTGCGAAGATCCCCGAGCTCTGGAGGACGCTGGGCCCCCGCCAGGCAGGGTGGTGACACTGGACTGGGGACGATCCCGGGGGCGGTTGGGTGACCACGGCATCCGGGGGGAGCCCCTGCAGGCGGAGTTCCCCCGGGGGTGGCCGCCGTGGCACAGCCTCCCCGGCGCGGGACGCCCGGGTACAGCGGCCGTGACGTCACGGCCGGCCTGGCGGTTGCCGCGAGACGGCCGCGTCCGGTTCCGGTCGGTTGCCCGGGCGACGCGGGTACACAGAGGAGCGGATCCCGTCGGAGGCCGAGCGGTCGTCCCCTCGGCGGACTCGCTCTCCGGGTGCTGGTCGGGGCTGGCGAGCGGCCGCGGGCGCCATGAGTCAGCGGCAGGTGCTGCAAGGTAGGGCCCGGGGCTGGCCTGGGCCCCGACGGCGGGCGGCGGGGCCGACGGGGACGAGCGCGAAGCTCCACGGAGTCTCCTCTCTCTCCGGCAGTGTTCGAGCAGTACCAGAAGGCCCGGACCCAGTTCGTGCAGATGGTGGCGGAGCTGGCGACCAGACCCCAAAACATCGAGACGCTGCAGAATGCGGGTGAGCTCTACCCCCTACCCCCCCGAACCCGCGCACCCGCATCGCTCGCTGCTGCTGGCCTCGCGCGTCCCTGCGGCCTGAGACCCCCCTGCGCTCTTGGCCCTGCCTTGCCTCTCCAGGGTATCTCCAGCCTCTCGTTGCCCGGCGCCCCGGCCTTGCCTACCCCCGGGTCCCTGGTTCCCCACGCTCGCCCAGGCCGGCTGAGCGCCTGGGAAGCGGCGGGATGGGGACAGGAGGACGAAGGGCTGTGAAGGGCTGTGGAAGCACCCCATCTCTTTAACTGGTCTTTGAGGGGAGGGTGAGAGAAGGGGAAGCTTCTACACTGGTGTGGCAGGGGCTTGGAAGTCCTCATTTTCATTTTCTTTGCAGTCAGATAAATGTCAGGTTGAAAGTCAAGGCCATACGAATTGCCTGGAAGTCATTTTACAGCAATGGGCATCTACCCTAATCAGACCCATTGCGGTTGCATGTCACCCTACCGTCGGACACTTTCTGATTCCTCACAGCAAAGGAATATTCCAGAGTAGTTTACACGTTATTTCTGGACTTGGCTTAGTGACAGAAGAATAGTGGTATGTTTGACTCTGCTGTAAGAGATTCAAAGTAGGTAAAGACCAGACTTTGTGAAATTCTTTTTTTTCCCTTTTCTTTTCTGTTTTATTCCCAAAATTCTTAATGTGCTTTCATTCTAACCCTCAGTCCAAACGAACTCTTCATTCTTCCAGGGAAGGGAAGAGGAAGGGAAAGAGAGAGAGATATCTTCAGTTTATAGGATGTGATCTTTAAAACTAACTTAAAGCACATAGAAGAAAATTGAGAACATTGACAGAATATTAAGACATAGTACTTACTCTGGGTTTCTTTGAGGGGGATTACTGCTGTCCCTGTGTGGTAATTTCCTTTGTTATTGGGATTTTGGTGTTTATTCCTCATGTATTTCTATTGGGGGCTATGTATTTAGAATGGAGAAAGTGCGTTTTATAATCATGCATAAGACTTTTTAGTTTGAAATAATTATAGGTTCATTTACATGCAATTGTAAGGAATAATGCAGGGAAATCCTGGTTGTTGACATTGATAAAAATCCATTGGTACTATTCGGGTTTTCCTACTTTTATTTGTGCTTATTTGTGTATGTATGTGTGTATTTTATGCTATATAATTTTGTCCGAGGTGTACCCACTAACCAACACCACCACAGCCAAGATACAGAAGACTGATCATCACAAGGATCTTTTGTGTTGCCCTTTTATAACTACGCTCACCTCCTGCTGTTCCTAACTCTGACAACCACTAATCTGTTCTCCATTTCTAAAAGTTTGTCATTTCAAAATTGATCATCTTTTGTTATGCAGTTTCATGTGGATTAATTTTCTTCTGTGTGTGTATGTGTTTGTACCTGTAGTCCTCAAAGTACCCAGAACAAAACTGGGCACACAGTGTTTTATAGGTACAAAGTGAAGTTTTTAAGAGCATATTACATTTTTTTTAAATGCAGTTACTTTTTTTCCCCTCTCAGTCTTATCCAATGGCTTTTGTGAATGGGCACTTACTATTTACAGATTGTTTACTTTCTGGACAATATGTGTACAGGTAAACGTTATTTTTAAAACTAGGAAATAATTGATGCTAATTTAAAATTTAATACTGAAATATTGAAGTCATACATAACACTTAAGATATGGAGTATCACCTTTTAGTGAGTAGGAGCAGGTTACCTCTTCCCATAAGAGTACAATGTAGAGAACATTATGGCATTTAATCTAAACCGGCAGGCTAAGTGATCACTAGAGTATAACTGGCTTAGATACGAGAGTCTACACTTGTGCTCTGGCTTATGAAATGATAGAATATGAAAGGAATATGAGTTAATGTTCTAAAATCCTCTGTGCTTGACTAATATCTGGATAGCATGCTAAGATTTTTCATTTCCTAAGGAACTTATTTTAACATTTTGTGTTATAAGATTCAATCTAAGCATTCCTTTAGTAGTAATAATTTTAAATAGAGACAGACCATACATATTTCAACATAGTTACTTTTTAATTAAAAATAACCTATAACCTTGTTATGAAAAATTTTTTTCTTAATAGTTAATTTACTTGGCCATTCAGATGGTTTATTTTTTTTTTAAATCACCATGCATTTGAAAATGCTTTTGAATGAGCCACAATATATGTGTATCAGACACATATTATATAATGATCAAGATTCATTTTGGTAGCATAAGATGACAGTGCATTTTACTCCTTTGACAAAGGACTTTGACTCTGACAAACTGTCCACATATTTGGAAAATTTTTTATCTTGGTTTATTACTTCCCCACCTCAATATCCTGTTTAGGTAAATATATATCATTGATCCGGAATAATGTGAAAAATATTTTTCATGTAGGCACCATGATCAAACCAGTTACCCTTGTTAAAAATTTTTCAATTCATTCCATATGAAGGGAATATTTAAGTTGAATATTGACAGACTTTTAATTCATTTAAAATCTCTGACTTTTTTGTTTTTGATGTTCTAATTAAGAGAAATTACCTTATTAAATACATCCAAAGTAATTACCTAAGCAGACAAAGTGTTAGAAGATCTCTTCTCCAGAGTATTTGGAAAAGAATGAATTTGATTTCTAATCAAAATTGTTACTAGAAAGAACGGTGTACAAAGTATCTATCTGTGAGGGTTTTGTTTTCTCTCGGAGGTTTTATTCTTTAAATCAAAAGAAAATATATGAAAATTAAACAGTTTATAAGATTTATTGTAAGATTTCTTTATGTACCCTCTCTTACATTTTGCAGCTATTTAAACATATATTTTGATACTTTCTTTCTCTGAGTAATCTGTAACACATGAAGAGTGGAGATGATACATTGTTACTTACACCAATCATAAAATTTCAGCAATTAAAGGTGGGTTGGTTAGTTAAAAAATATAACAAACATGTTTTGTGGTATGATGGAATACCAGGCCACTGTTAGATCAGTTTAGAAGGTCTTCTGAAATAAGGTAATAAAAGCTTCTAGAGAATTGTTTTTAAACTGTGTAGCTATATAAATAAAACTCTTTTGAACAAGTTATTTGTATAAGATTGGGGAATAATTTTACATATAACCTGTAGTAAAACACTAAAACATGGTAAATCAGTACTTACATATTCAGAAGAATAGGAATAATGAATTTATACCTAATACTTTACATATGGGTATGTATGAAGCTAATTTACAGGTTGAGACAATTTAATAGGTTCAGAATTTAAGAAAACAATATATGTTGTTGACAGAATATGATTTTAGATTACATATGTCTGGAGCAGGGTGAAAATCTTATAGCTTAACTATTTAGTACCTCAATATGCTATGAGAAGGAAAAGCTCCTAGTAAGCATTTATAGTATATTTAAAACGTGGTACATGTGCCATGATCCTCTTATCAAACCTGCTTTCTAAAGGATATTGAAACTGAAAAGAAAATTAGCAGACTAACTTCAAAAAAATTGACCCATCATGCTATTTCGGTTTGAGATATTTTGTCTATACAAAAGGAATCTCTGTGAATGTGAAAGATACTTAACTCAAAGCATTGACTTCTTTTTTTTTTTAAAGATAGGGATAGAGAAGTGGAAAGTAAGCCAGGGACTATAGAAATTCTGAACTTGTATGTACCTAACACTATGTCCTAAAAACAAAAGCTTATTCAGAATATTATTCTGTGCTTCAGATAACTGTTTGTACATGGACATTTATCTGTTTTGTTATCTAAGCATTGGTACAGAGTGGAAAATAATAGAGAAGGACTAGGCTCTTACTGTTTAGTTTGGACAACTAAAAAAAAGACATCCAAGCTATCCACAAGCCTGTAAGAGGGTGGAGCTTAGAAATGGCAAGTTTTATGGGTAAAATTTTAATGTTACAGATTAAATTTTAAATTTTTTTCAAAGGTTTTTAAAAAGTCATTTAACTTTGTATTTGGATGTTGCTTCAGGGCCTTTGCATTTCTGCCTGGAGTCTTTTCTTATACTTCTTTACCAAACTGATTGCTACTTATTCTTTATGGCTCCATTTTGATGTTGATTCCTCAGGAAAACCTTCCCTGAGCCCTATCGTAAATTAAGTCTTGATGTATGCTACCCATGCACCCAGTATTTCCCTTTCATAGTATTTATCAGAGTTGTAATTATCTAGTTTCTGTTTTCTCCACTAACTATAAATTCCAGGTACAACATACTGCTTAGAAGAGAATAGAAGTTCAAAATGTTTAAATAGGAAGGAGTAATTGAATGAAGGAGAAAAGTTTCTGAATTTTTTTCTTTTGCATTTTTTTTTGGCTGGGGCTGGGTTTGAACCTGCCACCTATGGCATATGGGGCCCGTGCCCTACTCCTTTGAGCCACAGGCGCTGCCCTTGAATTTGTTTTTTGAAGGAGTAGTTGTTTTCACATATCTTTAAAAATATATTTTCTTACAATAGTTCAGGTTAGTGGAATAGTGTGAATACTTTAGCCCAAAGAAGGCTGGATAATTGCCTTCATCATAAAGTGAGTTAGTGGTCAGACTGGGACTAGAACCCATTTCTTAATTGCTGCCTAGTCTTGTGCTCTTTTCAGCTTCACCTTACAGGTATTAAAAAATTATTTTCAGATGGTTCTAGGAATTCCTAGATATTAAAAATTGAAGTTAAGTGTTCTCTTTAGGTCTTTGGGTACTCAGGGCTGTCCAGTAATTGTGAAACAAGGTGGCTGATGAGGGTTTTTTGAGGCCCATCATGAGAATCTGAGTGGTGGCCAGATAAGAAGGACGAACTTCAATTGCTAAATACCTAGAAGTTTGAGGAAGTGAAAGTGTTATTTAGGATTTAAACTGGCCTCAGAGCTCTAGAAGACCTTTAGACTTCCTCAGGCTCTTAAGAAGAGTCTTATCAACCCAGGAGCTCTTTGAAAGTACCCAGGGAAAAGTATAACCCACTGGACTAGAAGTTGAGCACCAACAACATAGCACTTCAGAGAGTTGTTGGACTGAGAACCTGCAAAAGTCTAGAGACTTATTCAGAGTCCCCCGGCTGTCAGCTGCCCTGTGATTTACTGCCTGCTCTTGGGGCTTTTGAGAACATATGAGGTAGAGTACAATGAAGAGGGAACTGCTTGATATTTGTTAGTTAATTGATGTGAGTATATACTTCTTCCCCTTTTTAATCATGCTTTTGTGTGAAGTACTTATCCTTATTCATTGAGGGCAAAACTGAGATTTCTTTTGAGTATTTGTACTGGCCCTTGGAGAAATCTAGGGCTAGATCTTGAAACAAATTTGGCCTTGTCTTGTAGTGGGTGGGATGGCCCATGTGAATACAGATTAGACTTTTCTTATTTTCATAGTGATACATCAATTTTTCCATACTTTCCATGCTTTCTATCACAAATTTATTGTTCATTAAGGCTTTGTTAAAAATGTTGCTGATCTGGGAGGCTGAAGCTGGTGAATTGCTTAAGCTCAGGAGTTTGAGACCAGCCTGAGAAAGAGCAAGAGCAAGACGCTGTCTCCACAAAAAAACCGAAAAAACGAGCCAGGCATCATGATGGGTGCCTGTAGCCCCAGATACTAGGGAGGCTGAGGCAAGAGGATCACGTGAGCTCAAGAGTTTGAGGTTGCTGTGAGCTATGACACCAAGCCACATTGAGACTCTGTCTCAAAAAAAAAAAAAAAAAGCTTGCTGAAAACAAGTGATATTTGTGTGTGTGTGTATGTGAGTGCTCATGCACATGTACCTGGGTATCTCCAAAAGAAATAATCTCTATTCATTTTTTAAAAATATTTAAGTTCTATACCTGTCAAATTAGAAGTGTAATAAAGTATTTACACATACTAGATTATATTAGTTTTCCATAGAAATGTCTTTGTAGACTTAGTTTAATAATACACTTAAAAAAAAAAAAAAAAAAAAAAAGTAAGGGCTGGCTCGGTGCCTGTAGCTGAAGCGGCTAGAGCACCAGCCACATACACTGGAGCTCATGGGTTCGAATCCAGCCCAGGACTGCCAAACAACAATGACAACTGCACAACAAAAAAATAGCCAGGTGTTGTAGCGGGCACCTGTAGTCCCAGCTATTTGGGAGGCTGAGGCAGGAGAATTGCTTAAGCCCAAGAGTTTAAGGTTGCTGTGAGCTGTGATGCTGGCACTCTACCCAGGGCCACAGCTTGAGACTCTGTCTCAAAAAAAAAAAGTACAGCCTTATTTAAAAAAGACACTTAGATTTTTCCATAGCTCCTTTAAGTCTATCAGTGGCGACATCACCTACTGGTTGTCAAATTTTTTTTTTTACTTTTATCTTTTATTTTATTTTATTTTATTGTTAAGGATAAGGCCTTGTTTTGTCACCCAGGCTAGAGTACAGTGGTTCTGTCATAGCTTACTACAAGTTCAAACTCATGGACTTAAGTGATTCTCCTGCCTCAGCCTCCCAAGTAGCTGGGACTGCAGGTGTTCACCACTATACCTGGCTAATTTTTCTTATTTTTTGTACAGATGAGGTCCCGCTGTGTTGTCTAGGCTTGAACTCTCAGCCTCAAGTGATTGGCCTCCAAAGCTGGAGTTATAGCTACTGAGCCCAGAAAATTTTTTAAATATAAACATACATTTGGATATTTAACAGATATTTATGAATGATTATATGGCAAGCTAAGTGCTAGATAGGAAATTTCAGGAAAAAACTTATTCTTGCTCCCTTGTATTTTATGTTTCTTCTCCTTTTAGTTTTCCTGCCAGGAAACTCAGTGCCTATAGGTTCAGAGCTCAGTTGCAGCAATTCCTTAACCAATGTTTCTGATAAAATTATCAGTTCTCCTCCCTACTACATGGGAAGGCCTGTATATAACCTGTATATGTATCTTTTAAACTATTTCAAAATGTTTAGAGCAATGACATATGAACAAAATAAATAATTAATTCTAACCAAAGATAGATTTTGAACTGTCTTCCAAATATTTTCTTTAAATGTTACCCAGGAAACCTCTTGGAACAGATAATCCTTTTTATCCTGTCCTATTTACTCTCTGGGCTGCCCCATTCCTGCTTCTAGTCTTCTGCAGACAGATGGAT
Organism: Loris lydekkerianus; assembly: GCA_963574355.1. Taxonomy (NCBI): domain Eukaryota; kingdom Metazoa; phylum Chordata; class Mammalia; order Primates; family Lorisidae; genus Loris; species Loris lydekkerianus. The sequence goes on from CAUYPK010070370.1 coordinate 32,607, forward strand.
ATAATAGGTATTTACTGTAAAAGAGAAACACATTAGTAAAAGAAGATAGGACTAATTCAAAATTAGCACCTCTCTAAAAGACTTTCAAATGAAAATAGAATTTTGCCTTTTGGGGGTGACTTTAGGTGAGGGAACAGTTTAAATGACCCATTTGAGTTCCTTAAAGCATTATGAATCTAAGTCATGTCCTGACTTCTTGTACCTAAAAATAAAATAACTATGCGCATAATATTACCCATATTGTTTTTAATTTGCCTAAAATTTACCTGAAGGGAGAACATTGTACATTAATTTTCATAGTTGGTTCATTCATTGTTCAATGAACGCATATTGAATGTCTGAGTGCCAGATGGATGATTAGATGCTGGTCATGCAAAAATAGAAGGCAGTCTGTGTGCTTATAGTGCTTATTTACTAATGAAAAGATACAAAAATAAATTACTACTTACTTGAAGGGTACCTCACTCAAAATTTGGGAATGAGGGGTGTTGTTCAATGAGATATCTGTGCTGAATTTTGTAGGAGTTAGCCAGACAAAACTTCATTCAGGGAACATTATGTGTGTGGTACTGGATGGAAAAGGCCAGAGCTTGAGTATGGCTGGAGCTTGGGGTAATTGGGCAAGGAGAGGAGAGTTGGTTGTGTCGGGAGAGGAAAACAGGCCTAATTATGAAGGACCTTGTATGAAGTTAGGATTTCTCCTGAAATTGGTAGCAAGCTATTGAAGGGCTTTAATTGGAAGGGTGATGGCATCCATTTTGTGTTTTAGAAAGATAATTTTAGCAGTAGTATAGACATTTGATTGGTGGTGGTTAAAACAGGATCAGGAAGACCAGGTGACCATTTTTGTTGTAGCCATCATGTTGAATAAGAAATGTTAAAGGGCTAAAATCTGCAGGACTTAGTGACTTCGGAGGAGACAGGGTCAGGTGAGGAGATGAGTTCAGCATGACTTCCAGGGCTTCTGGTTGCTTAGATACATTAGAACCATTCATTTATAGAGGAAGGGAATGGAAAAAGCAGAGGGAATGAGTGATTTCACTCTCTAACAATGTGAAGGTGAGCTGATGTGTGTTGGGATACACACACATCCGTGACTGTGGTAAATATTTTGGATGTAGAGGGGTAGAGCTCAGGAGAGAGAGAGAGAGCTGAACAAGGTTTGGATATATATGTTCATTTGAAAACCACATTAGAAGCCTGTTTTATATTTCCTCATGTAATTATAAACATGTAAATTCCAATCATTTTATCTACAGTATAATGTAAAATTGAATTTTCTATGTCTTTTTCTGTTGTGCATCTCACTTGAAAATCTTACAAATGGGCTCAGTGCCCATAGCACTGTGGTTACAGTGCCAGCCACTGAGGCTGGGGGGTTTGAACTGGCCCTGGCCAGCTAAACAGGAATGACAACTGCAACAAAAAATAGCTGGGCGTTGTGGCAGGTGTCTGTACTCCCAGCTACGTGGGAGGCTGAGGCAAGAGAATCGCTTAAGCCTAGGAGTTTGAGTTTGATGTGAGCTGTGATAGCACAGCACTTTACTGAGGGTGACATAGTGAGACTCTGTCTCAGAAAAAAAAAAAAAAGAGCAGTGAAGGAAAGAGAACATGTTATACAAAATTTATCAGTGTTGTGAAACTTGCTTCAGTAAAAATATAGTCATATCAATGTAATAATTTTTTATAGAAATAAAAATTTTAAATTTCTTAGATTAAGGTTGATAGCGTTATACTACAATAGGAAAATATAAAATGGTTAGAGTAGTAAAATTGTAGTAGATGGTAGTTTCTAGAGTCAAGACCCCAAGTGTTTAAATAAGGACTACCTGTATATTTAGACTATGTTAGGTAATTTGAATAATAGAAAAGAAGTTTAAAACATAAGCTGTGCTCTACATGTGTTTATTATTTTACTGACACATAAAACAAATCAGAGAGCCATGTAATATTCTATGTCATGGATGACTGCAGTGTTTTGCACCTCTTCATGGGTGCCATTTACATCATAATCTATGTGAATGGCATCCACTGTACTTGCGCAGTGCACAGCCTGCATAGCTACTTGGTACATGTGAGAATTATTCAGTCTTCATTTTCACTTATTTACTTTCCTGAGAGTTAAGTGTGGCAAAGAGTAAAGCTCCCCAGTGGCTGTCCATTCTCCTTAAAATGAAAGTCAGAAAATTCTCCTTAAAATGGTATACAGACAAATTTGATCTGTCCCCAACCAACTTGACCTCTTGCCCCTTCAATTCTCCTACTTTATGTTTCAGGCCATTGTGAATTTATTGAGGCTTCTTCAACTTTCTAGAACAAACATTCATTCTTGTCTGTACCAGGAACTCAGAAGTATCACCAGTTCCTCTCTCTTCACAATTATCAGTTTGTCTTCTAAATATCTCTTTAGATATTTCACTTTTCTTCCTTTTTCCTTTCTTTCTTGCTTGCTTGCTTGCTTTTTTTTTTTTTTTTTTGCCATTGCTATTTTTCAGGCTATTTTCATGTTTAATTTGGTTCTTACAGTAGCTTCCTTCGTATCGCCCAGCTTCCCATCTTGTCCCTTCTTCACAAACTGCAAATTTGATCTTGTCAATGCATTGACATTAATGTTAAAGTAAAATTCAAAATAATTCAAAAATAGCTTACTGGACACGTCAGGACTTTTGTCTCTATTTGTCTCTTAGCCTTTTCTCCAGCCTTATGTCTCTTGCACTATAGTTGTACTGCATTCTCTGTTTTGTCAATCTTTCAGACTTGTTTTTTCTTTTTTTTTTTCTGTCAAACTTTTTTTTTGGTTGTGCACCTTGTTTATACAATTCTTTGAGGCTGCAATATTCTGCAATCTGTGTCCTCTCTGCCTCTTCTCACATTCTCAGCACCAATCTTCCTGAGGGCCTTCAGATCTTAACCTCTGTGTCACTTTCCCCCTGGGTGTCTTGCCCATGTCCATCAAAACCTGGATTAGATGCTGTTTTGTGTTCTCAGTATACCCTCTACTTCCCCTGTAGTTATCATTATCTCTCACAACCCCTTTATAAGTTTCTTGAGATCAAGGACAGCTATTTTTCAACACTTTGTGTAATTGTAATATTTCTTGAATTAATTACTCATTCCATAGTAATTCTAAAATGTATAGTAAAAAAGGTTCAATCTGTGGAGTTATGGAACCAATATTTCTTCATTAAATGGAAGGTATTAGTTTTTTTGTTGTTGTTGTTGTTTTTTGCAGTTTTTAGCCAGGGCTGGGTTTGAACCTGCCACCTCCGGCATATGGGGCCAGTGCCTACTCCTTTGAGCCACAGGTGCCACCCTGGAAAGTATTAGTTAATTAATGAATTATTAAGTAATAATAATAATAACATGATGAAAAATATAATCATGTTAGGGAACTGAATTTCTTTAGCACTTTTATTGATGGTGTTTATTTTGTCCCAGTTTATCTTTTTTAGATATTAGAGTATAATACATGAATTATTTTTAATATTAGATATTATATTAGATAGTACATGTTGGGTCCTTCTGTGGAAACCCCAATGACGTCTTGAAGACTTTACTGGAGGCCTTATTTACCAGCTATGTAGCAACTATTCAGACTGCTGCAATTTATGGACTCTAAATTTTCATACTTTCATTATCCTTGGATCTTTGGATGCTTAATGGACAGGAAGGTAAGGAAAATTTCTGTTTATATGTTTATATGTGCTGCTTCCATTCCTACCTACCTTCCTACCTTTTTTTTATGCAGTTCCTCTGGCATCTTTATCTGTATTTTTAGGACAAATCTATAATTAGAATAATAAGGTCTTTATGTTAATCTATATAAGAGATAAAAACATGTCCCTATAGAAAAGAAAAGTACTTGGGAACTGATAATTATGTAGCACTAAGAGACAATTCAAGGACTAAACATTTGGGGCGATATTTTTGAGGATTTATTTTCTCCTCAATAAAAATGACCTCTTCAAAATCATTTACTGAATAAGTTTATTCAAACAAAGATAAACTGACACTTTAGCTTTACTTTTGTAAGTTTGGAAATTTTGAAATTTTTCAAAATTCTCATTGAGCTATTGTCTGAACTAAGGAATATGAAAAAATCATGATAGAGCAGAAGCATCAATATACAAGCCTGACTTTGATATTGGATATAGGAATAGAAGGAAAAGAATTGTGAGTCATTTTATTGTCCTTATATTTCATGAGCAAAATGGACAAAATATGTAAGAAGATAATTCTTTTGAGTATATAGACTAGTTAGATACCTTTTGGGGTGCTAAAATATTTTACTTCTAGATTTCAGACTGCAATTTTCCAAAATGGGGAGATTTGTGGTAGGTTAGCTAAATATTATTACTAATCATAAACACTTATAATTAAACATTATAACTCCAGATAAATTAATTTAATCTTTAAATTCTTAACATAGAAGTTTAAAGTTCTTTGAATTGAATTTAAAATATAATTCAGTATGAAAACTCAATATGGATTGCTTTCCTAATTATATTTCTAAAGACAATAAACCACTGCCTTCACATAAATACATCAAGCGGACAAAGAAGGGGAAATACCAAAATCATCAGGAAAAAAATAACATGAAACATGACTATGATTCTTTTAAAGCTATTCTAAGCATACTTTATTTTATTTCATTTTTTTGTAGGTAGGGTATCACTTTGTTGCCCAGGCTGGAGTGCCGTGGCACAATCATAGCTCTCTGAGCATACTTCGTATTTTCTTTTTTTGTTTCATTAATGCATTTATTATGAAACTTTAAATATATGTTAACAAATTTAACTTTCCTTTTTTAGAGTATTGACTTATTTTAATTAAAATAGTATACATTCATTATAACAACTTGATTTATACTTCACAATAATGACAACAAAAACAACCCAATTCAAAAATGGGCAAAAGACTTAAATATACATTTCTCTAAAAGGTGTACGTGTGGCCAATAAGCACAAGAAAAAGACACTAAACAGCATTATAGCTAGGGAAGTGCAAATCAAAACCACAGTGAGATACCACGTTACATCCATTAGGATGATTATTATTTTTAAAAAACAGAAAATAATAAACGTTGGTGAAGATGTAAAAAATTGGAACCCTTGTACTTTGCTGGTGGGAATGTGAAATTTTGCGACTGCTGTGGAAGATTTGGCAGTTCTTAGTGGTAATAGTCGCACAACATTGTGAATTTGCTTAAAGCCACTGAATGTACACTTAAAAATGATTAAAATGGTAATTTTTATGTTTATATTTTACCACAGTAAAACAAAAATTGGTGACAATAAAAAAATCAAGCAATAAAGTAAACTACAAAGAAGAGATATAGTTGTTTTAAATCCAACTTCCCTAAAATAACCTGTGTTGACATTTGTAGTTATTCTAATATTTTTTCTGTACTTTAAACTTTTTGTTTTGAGGTATTTCAGAAATTATGCCTATCAAAAAGTATAGATAATCATATATGCAACACCCATCACCACTGATTTGTTTAATATGAACTATGACCCGAGCTATAACCCAAACATGAGCAGGAGCTCTCTTGCCTGCAGAGCCGTCAACCAGCCTGTGTGAGGCTCACACTTGGAACTGTGGCCTGATAGAAGATGATTTAACCTAGCCATCTTGAGCATAAAAACAATGACTGAGTGAAACTAGAAACTTGGTAGTCACAGGTCACATCATTAAATGTCTGTGACAAGCATCGTTGTTCTCTGCTTATGTTATTTGGTAGGATTCTGTCTCTTATTTTGATCTAATCCTAAGTATCATTGTAATCAGATCTAGGCCTTTTGTCTCAGATCGGGTGTCTTAAGTGTTATTTATTTATTTATCTATTTATTTATTTTTTAATTTTTATTTTTTGAGACAGAACCTCAAGCTGTCGCCCTGGGTAGAGTGCTATGGCGTCACAGCTCACAGCAACCTCAACTCTTGGCCTTAAGTGATTCTCTTGCCTCAGCCTCCCAAGTAGCTGGGGCTACAGGTGCTGGCCACAACACCTGGCTGTTTTTTTGGTGTAGTAGTCATTGTTGTTTAGCAGGCAGAGCTGGGTTTGAACCTGCCGGCCCCAGTGTATGTGGCTGGCACCCTAACCACTGAGTTACAGCCATCAAGCCTAAATGGCTTCTTTTTATTCTATTTCAAATATTTCTGGATATAACACTGTAAGAGAATATTGGTAATGTTTGCTTTTATGTATCACTAGAATATGTTTTTATTTTTATTTTATTTTATTTTTTGAGACAGAGCCTCAAGCGCTCACCTTTGGTAGAGTGCTATGGCATCACAGCTCACAGCAACTTCCAACTCCTGGGCTTAAGCGATTCTCTTGCATTAGCCTTCCAAGTAGCTGAGACCACAGGTGCCCACCACAACGCCTGGCTATTTTTTGGTTGTATTTGTCATTGTTGTTTGGCAGGCCCGGGCTGGATTCGAACCCACCAGCTCTGGTGTATGTGACTGGCACCTTAGCTGCTTGAGCTATAGGTGCTGAAGCAGGAATACGTTTTTAAAGAAAAGTGTAATGACATCAAATTGAATAGCCTGGTGTAAATTAAGTTCAGACAGTCAAGGTGTACTTTGTTTTTTTGTTTGTTTGTTTGGGGTTTTTTTTTTGAGACACAGTCTCACTTTATTTTTTTTATAGGGAGGGTATGGGGAGAGTGCCATGGTGTCATAGCTCACAGCAACCTCCAACTCTTGAACTTAAGTGATTCCCTAGCCTCAGCCTTCCGAGTAGCTGGGACTATAGGTGCCTGCCACAACACCTGGCTATTCTTTTTAGAGACAGGGCATCACTCTTGCTAAGGCTGCTCTCGAACTGGTGAGCTCAGGCAATCCACCTGTCTCAGCCTCCCAGAGTGCTAGGATTACGGGCATGAGCCCTCACACCCAGCCTTAGGGTGTTTTGTTTTAGTTTGAATTCTGTCATTACCTTTCTTGTAACCTTAGATTAAAATAGCATCATTAAAGCAGAAATAGTGGTTGACTCTTTTAAAGATTTTATAGTAAGGCGAAGTTAATATGAAGAATTAAAATATCTAGTAAAATGAAACAAATGCGGTTATTATTGGTCCTTCTTTCCCCATCTCCTCAATTTTCAATATGTATTATTTCTTTAACAATTATCGATAAAGAACTCTGAATTCTAACCTTGCTCTACCATTCACTAGTTGTGTGACAGTTAACTTTTCTGAGCCTCAATTCCCTCATCTGAAAAATAAACGTAATAATAAGCACTGTTTCATAGTTTTATAAGTTAAGTGAATTAATATGGCAAAAAAGTCCTTAGAACAAGGAATGAAACTTAGTTTTCATATACTAAGTGCCTGATATATGTAAGTTATTTTGTGATTATTGCTGTTATAGTGATGATGAAGATGATATACCTACTATGTAGTCGACCCCAGGGTGAATATTATGAGAGCTAGTAATGCCTTTTACTTCCTTATCGCAAGGAATTTATTTCAAGACAATACCCATGCAGCCTTTCATAAATGTGAGGCCCTGCAATGAACCTTGAAAGATGGGATTTGCAAAGCCTCAGGCGAAACCAAGGTCTTGTTTTTCCTTTGTCTACCATGTACTAGGAATTATATTGTATACTGTATAGCCTTTCTCTGCATCCCTCATGACAACCCTATCAGGTCATATAGCTAATACTTGTTGAATTAGGGACTTAAACTCTTTTTTTTTGAGACAGAGCCTCAGGCTGTTGCCCTGGGTACAGTGCCATGACATCACAGCTCACAGCAACCTCCAACTCCTGGGCTTAAGCAATTCTATGGCCTCAGCCTCCCAAATAGCTGGGACTACAGGTGCCCGCCACAACACTCGGCTATAGTTTAGGTACTTCTAAATATCCCATTAGCTCTTAGTGGATAGTTTTGTGTTGGTTTTTTTTAATTTGGGATTCATTGAGGGTACAAAGAATTAGATTATACTGATTGCATTTGTTAGATAAAGTCTCTCTTATAATTGTGTCCTGCCCCAGGACGTGTGCCATACACCATGATTTATTACTGTTGTTATTTGATTCAAGGTCTTGCTCTGTTGTCCAGGCTAGAGTACAGTGGCATCATCATGGCTTACTGTAACTTCAAACTCCTAGGCTTAAGCAATTGTCTTACCTCAGCCTTCCAAGAAGCTGGGACTATAGGCACTGCCATCATGCCCAGCTAATTTTTTTTTTTTTACTTTTTGTAGAGATAGGGTCTTGCAGTATTACCAGGCTGGTATCAAATGTCTGGCTTCATGCAAGCCTCATGCCTCAGCCTCCAAAAGTGGTAGGATTAAAGACATGAGCTACTGCACTTAGTCAGGTTTTTTTTGTTTTTTGTTGTTTTTTTTTTTTTGCTGATTTTTTTCCCTTAATTTTTTTGTCTGTGTATGTGCTAAATTGTATATTTGATTTTTAATTTAAATTTTGCTGATTTGTGTTCTTTCAAACTTTAACTCAGGTGTAATGTCTTTGCTGCGGCCTCTTCTTCTGGATGTGGTTCCAACAATTCAACAGACTGCTGCTTTGGCTCTTGGGAGACTGGCCAATTATAATGATGACCTAGCAGAAGCAGTTGTGAAGGGTGATATTCTTCCACAGCTTGTTTATTCATTGGCAGAACAGAATGTAAGAATTTAAAAAGAATAAAATTTAAATTTGTTTTAAATTTTTAAAAATTTTATAGTTTGGGTATAGTTATAAGTTTGTAGGCATTCGAATTTTTAGGGTGTTAATACATGTACAACCTTTAATTTTCTGAACTGTCCATAATAATATCTCCAGGATATTTTGCTTTGGGACTTATATTTGGCATTTGGCCATTATTGTAAATGCAAGGAGAAAATACTTTTTTAAGGGAATTATACATAAAGCAGTGTTCTGTACATGGGAGTTTTAAACAGAACTATTGGGTCTGTCTTAGGGAGGTATGTAGGGCCCTGGGAAAATAGCTGCTTATAGCAATCCTTCTGTGCACATGGAGTCTCCTTAATGGAAACACCAAGAGGCAGCCTAGAAACAAGGGGTAGAGAAGCAACCAAAAGGAAGGACAGAATGTATGTAGTGTATATTTAATAAAGCATTTTTACCACTTATACAGGCATGCCACCTCTTTTAAGCATCTAAAACTCCTTTTATGTATACCATTCTCTATCTCCATTATAGGGCTGCCTGTTCAGTTTCCTCAATAGTCAAGGACCAGCTGTGGGTTGAATCTTGGACTATTCATTCCATCCTATTAGTTTATCATAACAGGGATAGCTCTTTCTTGACATGTCTTTAAGATTAAATTCTTGTTTGGGTAACAAAACAACAAACAACCCAATTGAAAAATGGGCAAAGGACTTGAATAGATATTTCTCCAAAGAAAATCTACAAGTAGACAATAGGCATATGAAAAGGTACTCAAGAGCATTAATCATTTGGAAATACAAATCAAAACTATAATGAGGTATTCTATTGTTTAAAAAAAAAGGAAGACAATAAGTATTGGTGATGATTTGGAGAAATTGGAACCCTCATACACTGCTGGTAGAAATATAAAATAGCACCGCTGCTAGTTTGGCAGGTCCACAATTCCATGATAAGTTAACAAGTGTTACTATATGATTGAGCAATTCTATTCCTAGTTATATATCCTAAAGAATTGAAAACAGATGCTCAAACAAAACCTGTACACAAATATTCACAGCAGCATTCTTCATGACAGCCAAAATGTGAACACAGTCCGAGTTCATACACAGATGAATGTGTAAACAAAATGTTGCATGTATAATGGATTACTCTTCAGTCCTTAAAAGGAATTAAGGCTGGACGTGTGTCGGGTGCGGTGGCTCACACCTGTATAATCCTACCACTAGGTAGGCCGAGGTGGGTGGATTGCCTGAGCTCACTGGTTCGAGACCAGCCTGAGCCGGAGTGAGACCTTGTCGCTAAAAAAATAGCTGGGTGGGCACTGTGTAGTCCCAACTACTTGGAAGGCTGAAGCAAGAGAATCACTTAAGCCCAAGAGTTGGAGGTTGCTGAGCTGTGATGCCACAGCACTCTACCGAGGGTGACAAAGTAAGGCTCTGTCTCAAAAAAAAGAGGCTGGAATGTGGTAGCTCACTCTGGGAGGCTGAGGTAGGCAGATCCCTTGAACTCAGGAGTTTCAGACCAGTGTGAGCAAGAGTGAGACCTGTTCTCAAAAAAATAGAAAAAAGTAGCCAAGAATTGTGGGAGGCACCTGTAGTCCCAGCTACTTGGAAGGCTGAGGTAGTAGGATCCCTTGAACCCAGGACTCTGAGGTTGCGGGGAACTAGGTTGATGCCATAGCATTCTAGTCTGGTGACAGAATGAGTCCCTGTCTCAGAAAAAAAGAAAAGTGGAATAAAGGAAAAAAGGAATGAATGAATTAGGGTTCATTCAAGGACAATGTGAACCTTAAAAATCTGATGCTAAGTGAAAGAAACAAGATAAAGAAGGCCACACATTGTAGGATTCCATTTATATGAAACATCTAGAATATGCAGATCCCTAGAGACAAAAGCAGATGAGTGATTGCCACGGCCTGGGGAAAGAAGGGAATGGGAAGTGGCTGCTTAACTTGTAAGGGATTTCTTGTTGGGGTGCTGAAAGTATTCTGAAACTAGACAGTGGTGATGGTTGTACAACATCATGAATGCACTAAATGCTACAGAATTGCACGCTTTAAAATGGTAAATTTCATGCTATGTGTGTTTCACTAGAAATGAATAATCCTAACACTCGGTAGGCCAAAGTGGGTGGATTGCCTGAGGTCACGGGTTTGAGACCAGCCTGAGCCAGAGTGAGACCTTGTCGCTAAAAAAATAGCTGGGCGGGCACTGTGTAGTCTCAGCTATAATAAAATAAAATAAATCCTAATTGTGAAGAAATTTACCTATTTTTATATATTGGAATGTTATTTACTAATACCTGGTATACCCCTTCAGGGAGTCTCAGGAATTTTATTTTTCTTATGTTCCTTCTGTCATCAAATACTGTTAGATTTTCTTCCTCTTACACCCTCCCCTCCTTCCTTTGCAAGCAGGATTTAGGTCTGTAGAAGTTTCAAAGGATGAATGAATATCCACTAACTTTAATGAGACAAGAAGGCTCTAGGGCAGATAAGTAAGGAGCATTTTGCTTGAGCTTCTGATCCCATCTCCTATCTACCTTTGAGGTATTTCTCGTGGAGATGTAATCTCCTCTTTATGAGATACAAAGTCCTGTGGTTTTGCCTTTACTTTTTTTTTTTTAAGGCTTTTTTTTTTAAGTGAGGAACAGGAGAGAAGTGTGTTAGGAATTTGGAGAAGTGAAAATTAGGAAAAAGAGAGAATGAGATCAGAAAGTGTGAATTATAGGTATGGTAGCTAGTAGTGATTATTGATACCTGTACACTGTCTGTAAATTTGACAATTCTGTATAAAAGGTAAAATTACTTTAAGGTAATGAAAAACAAGTTTACTATTATTTTTCCACAATTATGAGAATATAATCTATGGAAAGCTCCTTAAAACTCTACCCTAATTTTTGTTAAGTTAGTAGGAAAGTATTTACCTATATGATTTAAGAAACTAAAGAAAATATATCAGATCAAAACATCAGTACTAACATAGCCTATTTCTTAGATTAGTAACAAAATCAATTTTTTAGATATACTATGTTAAAAATATATTTGATGTTTTCTCCCTCCCCTATAATTTTTATTGTATCAATATTGTGGCTTAAGTAAATAGAATGATTTGAATAGGTGAAGTAGTCACCTAGACACTTTTTAGTAGTAACTGTATGAAACTCAAAATGTAAAATAGGGAATTAATTGGATTTATTAGTAATCAGGAAGAGTTAGTAAACCACCACTGTGTCATTATGCTAACCATAAAACACTGTTATACTCAAATATTTCCTATACATTTAATTTTTTTTAGTAATACAAAGAGAAACATGTTAGTTTTGTGTTTGTTTCATTTTTTCATTCTTTGATCAGATAAAATTTATACATAGGAAATATGAATATGAAGCAGTTTTTACAGTTCACAAATGATAAGTAATTCGCTTTATCTTTAAAAAAAAAAACAAAACATTTTTAAAGGAGGAAGATAACCTATATCCCATTGTTTAACTGATTTATTTGCCAGGAAAAGTTTAAAACTATATCATAAATGTTTTGCTTTTATGTTTATTTGTAGACTGTTTAAGTGCATCTCGGAACATGCTTATTATAGCAAGATAACTCGAAACACCAGAAAGATTAGTTGAGGTCATGAAAGATCTACCGATCCACCATGCTTAGAGGTAGAGGGCAAGCAAAGGAAATGAAATTAGTCAATTGACAGAGAGCTTAGTTGCATATGCTAACAATCTGTGATCTCCCATGGGTCAAACAGTACCTTTCAGTGTAACGCAAATACATAAAATCTCATTATTTTATGGGTTTGTGGAAAGTATATTTATATTTTATTTTATAAATTTCTGAATACATTCAGAGTAAAACATTTGCAATGTAATTTAAAATTTGCCTGGTTTTCAGTTTAATTAACAGAACAAAAGTGATGAGGGAACATCAAATAATCAAAGTGATTTTGCAAGATGTTTTTCATCTTTTGTATTCAAAAGATTTTGAGCTTTATGTACAATAATGTCATTTTTATGTTGGTCTTGGTCTATTTTAGATTTTGGTCATCGACTCATTTTGACTTTTGTCTGTTTTACCCTTACAGCGTTTTTATAAGAAAGCAGCTGCCTTTGTGTTACGAGCAGTTGGTAAACATTCTCCTCAGCTAGCTCAGGCAATAGTTGATTGTGGAGCGCTGGATACGCTGGTGATATGCTTGGAAGATTTTGACCCAGGAGTCAAAGAGGCTGCAGTCTGGGCACTTGGATATATAGCAAGACATAATGCAGGTAATAGAGCATATTATAGAATAATTTATAAAACTGAAAGTTTAGATTTATTAGGTAAATCCAGTTTTGTTTAGTAAACCATAGATGAGTTTTAATGAAGTTTCTGTACATTATGAGAGATATATTTTGAGTAATGGTCAAGTTGTTGAGATCACATATTCAGATACACACAAAAACCCCATACATTTCAGACTTTATTTTACCAGAACAGAAGTTAGAAGAGGGAGAGAAAAGGAAAGAGGGGTGGGTGGGGGTGAAGGAGTGGGATTGATTTCCAAAGGCCTTGGTACATGGGTTCAATTAAAAAGGTTCTTTTTGTTTTTCATACCTCAAGGGGTCATTGCGTCTTCATTCTTACTCATGATAGTTTGTTCCACACCAGCCAGGAGTCATATCATAAATGAATGATGTTGAAAAGATATGGACAAAACTTTCTAGAAAAAAATTGATATTCTGCTCTTACCGGGTAGGAAGGAGGAGAAAAGAGAAGGAACACCTCCTGTAAACTGACAGATGAGAGAAGCCATCAAGAAGGGACCTGGACCCCCTGTGAGAAGGCTGTGCTGACTCACCAACTGGGAAAAAACATATAGGGAACAGAATTGCCCCCACCACTTTACAGAAGTTGCTTATGAACAAATAATATAAAAGGAAAATAACAGTTTTAAAACACAATTAAGCTGGCGAAGTCATCCTAGAAAGAAGGCCACAAACCTCAGTGCTGAATTATCACTACAGTCGAGGAGGGGGAAACGTCGAAGGTGAATGTACTGATATTCAGCAATGAGGTATGTAGCTTTTTTTCCCTAGGACGAGTTTGCTAACTTAATCTTCAGTCCTGGTATGATAACAGCTCTGCTGGACACTCTAGAAATAGAGTTCCAAAATTGCTTTGAAGGGTAGACTAGGCATTGGCATTGGTGTATAGTTCCATAAGGGGAGAAACTCAAAGGTGATTGTAGTAATATGCAGCAATGAGGAATGTAGCACTTCTTCTAGGATGAATTCACAAACTTAATTGTTTGACTTTGTATGTAAAAATGATCAGCTTTGGTAGTAATCAATGAACTGTATATTAAAACATTAGTTAAGATCTCTTTTTATCTCTGATATTATTCTAAGGAGAAGAAAAGAATAAAGCAGCAATATAGCCAAGTGGTTAGGAACAGTGGCATTAGACAGGATCTAAATTTGAGTTTTAAGTACTACTGTTTAGTTGCTGTGTGATGTTAGGTATGACTTTTAAACTTTCTGAACCTTAACTTTCTCAACTGCAGTAGGGGATAATTACAGAGTAATTTAGAGTGGTTCCTTCAGAGATTGGATATGAAGATGAGTTTTCAGTGTGTGTGTGTGTGTATGTGTGTGTGTATCTAAACTAATAGCTATTGTGTATTGAGTAATTGTTGTGGGTTTCAGAGATCTTTTGATTGCAACTACCTTTGAATAGCTATTATTTTCCCTGTTAAATGGAGAAAGGAAACCTGAAGTCAATAGAATTGGAATTTGAGTATAAATCTGACTACAATACCATACAGTTTCTCTAAATACTTCCTAAAAAAGTATTGAAAAAAAGAACTTCAAAGAAGAAACGGAAAGAGTCTCTCTTATGGTTATGTTTAATTTGGTTCTTAAAATGCTGACATTATTAGAGACAAAATAGAAATAAAACGGTATAAAAGTTAAGTTGAGAAAAGAAACTATTGTCATGCTTAGAATGATTCAGAATTAATATATCACAATTCTTTATTTTTTCCCCAATTTCAATGGATACAATTCTTTCTTTAAATCTGGATTTCAGTTTTCCAAATAGGTTCACCTTGACACTATTATCTTGTACATGTTGATTAAGAAAACTAAGGCATTGTGCTGGTTATTTTGGGAAACTACATGAGCCTATTTAGTTAAGTTTTTCATATGTCAGCAGGACATATAATATAGATTGTAATATGAGTTTTTCAAAGAGTGATGCAAATGAGCCTTGAGGGCCACGGAACAGATACGCTCTGAGGCATGAGCCCTGATATAGCAGTTCTGTCCCTTCCTTTGTTGAGTCTGGGACAAAATTATTATAGTTCATAAATAGGATCTGTCTGAGGGTTCCCATTCCAATTTCTTGCTATAATCTAACTCCCACACGGAATTCCTGCTGTAATTTCAATATTTCACAGTAGGTAGGAGCCTGGAACTCAAGAGCTCCCAGAAGAGATTACTGCATACATTTCTCAGAAGGAAAGGAATTGTTACCTAGTAAGCAATAAAAGTCATCATTCACATCCAAATCAGTGAAAATAGAGGATTTATGTCTAAATAACTTGATTTGTTAATGACTTCTTTAAAGTGAAATATATTGAGATTAATGGGAGAATACTTATGCAGAATATTAAGAAATATAAACCTTAAACAGAGATACAAAAGAAATAAATTATACCTTTAAGGGCAATAGATGGAAACAGTTTTGCCTATAGGAAACAAAAATTAAATTGTGAACATACAATAGAGAATGAGAGAAGCCAATGGGCATTAATTGACTTTTTATTATACAGTGTCTAGAAGTTATGTCCATGTATATATTTTGAAGCATTTTATAGACAACCAAAGGGGAGTGGAGGTTGACAACCATGGATAGTGTTTTGGGTTTTTTTACCCCTTAGCTCTGTACAAATCATATAGTTAAATTTTTATGATTTGAGAAAACTAGGGCAGTGTTTTAAATCAGAACTAGGGCAGTGTTTTAAATCAGAATGAGAAACTACGTGAGCATATTTAGTAAGTTTTTTATGTGTTAGAAAGACATGAATCGTAACATGAGTTTTTCAGAGTGTTGACTACACATAATATTTACCTCTTACTTTGCAGATAAGTAAGTTATTTTTCAGTATTTTTCCTGCTCCTTAGTGAAGTCTGAGGTAGATTCTTCTCAGACTAATTATGTCTCTTTTTCCTTCTTGCTAACCTTTTCCATTCTGCAGAATTATTCTGTTAAGGTGAAATATCTCACTGTTTCCAAGGAGGAGTCTTGCTTTTGGAGATGACAAGGTATCTGAGGAGCCTGAGGAGGGATGTAGAAGGGACAGTGAGATTTTGTAGCCACAGAGCTTCTTCAGGACCACAGAGACGGGAGGAAGCTAAAGGACCTAGCTCCCCTCTGGCAGCCTCTCTCTTTCTCTTGTATCTGTAGCCCTGCAGCAATATGGAAGAGCTCTTCCAATGAGCTGTGGCGAGTGTAGCAGTAATAAGAGATCTTCAAACTTTGGTGAGAGCAGTGGCCTGACTGGAAGCGTGAGGAAGGAGAAACCATCGAGGAAAGAGGAACTATCCAAGTGTTTTGTGTATTGGTCTTCTACATGTGGGCTCAAAAATGAATTTTAGATGTTTATGTGTTGGGAGCTTCAGGTAAAAAAATGCTGTCTCTTTGTAGTAAACTTTGGCTGTTTCCAAGCCTGGCAAAAAAAAAAAAAAAAAAAAAAAAAAAAAAATACATTTGATTAGGTATTCTACAATATTTAAATTATTGATATACTTGTCATATTATACATGAGGAAACTAAAGTAGTGAGGTTAAAGAATCATTTCTGGCCACATAGAAATTTATGGTGAAAGTACTTGGCAACTACTCAAAACTTTTCAGAGGGCCTTCCATTTTATACTGTGAGAAAGGAAAGTGTATAGATGTCATCATTCTCTTTAAGCTCTTTTTAGTATCTGAAAGTCTTGCCAGATACTTCTGTTTTTAATCCCCAATGGCTGGTTTCCACATGTGATACTTTCCTTTAAAGACCTGACTTATATTCAGCTCAGAGCAGTTAGGAGATAAGCTTTCTGTGGCCAGATATGAACAGTGCTCACGGGAATTGGCTGATGTGGACACTACAAAAATATTTAGTAGATAACATCCTGTTTACTAAATATATAATGTAAGGAAGGACTCAAGACAGAGCTGGCCAGCCTGATTGTTTTCTAACTTACATAGAAAGATGAGATGGTAAACAGAATTTTAAAATTCAGAATTTTTGTAAATCTTTTCATGTTATCCATGTGTAAATATCAGTAGCCTAAATAGTATAAAACAGGCTTAGGAAGCAGTAAGTTTTTTAAAAACCTCACAAATTTATTTGTGGTGAGAATACCAAACTTACTCTTTTAGCAGTTGTCAAAGTAATTTTTTAGAAATCCAAATGTTAGTGATTAATATCAGAGATAAGGGCTGGGGACTGTGTACTACATGTCTTAGAGTGACAATGTATGGGTATAAGGTACTAGAATTAAATTATTTATTTGTAGATAAAGAAATAAATGCTTGTGCTGTCATCCTGCCTGAAGTGCAGTGTGGTGATAATAGCTCACTGCAGCCTCCAACTCCTGGGCTCAAACAATTTCCCACCTCAGCCTCTCCGGTAGCTGGGACTATAGGCACACTCCACCACACCTGGCTAATTTTGTTTGTTTGTTTGTTAGTTTTGTTAGAGACAGGGCCTCTCTATGTTGCCAAGCTGATTTAAAACTCCTGGGCTCAGTGGATCCTTCCACCTCAGCCTCCCAAAGGGCTGTGATTACTGGCATGTGGGCCAGCAAAATATTTTAGTAGACAACTGTCTTTACTGATGCCTGTAGATAATAATGTTTGTTTTACTAACATCGTTTGCTTATCTTTCTTTTATAACTTTTCATCTCAGCAGGATTGAGGAATGCAAATATAGAGGCAAATGAGGTATATGGGATTATACATATTACCTATCACATCTATTTTGATCCTAACACTTATCTTTATGCCTGTTTATATAGATGATAGGGAAAAATGTATAAAATGAAAATAAATGTCTTTTCTGTGTTCTTTGGGCATAGAGGACAAATATGCTGAACAAAAGCATATATTTTGATTATAATCTTGCTTCATTCTGATTATTTAGTTTGTCATTTTCAGGGTTCAGTTTGTGTGCTTTTTTTTTATATGTTCTGATTTTTTTTTTTTTTTTTTTTTTGAGACAGAGTCTCATTTTGTCACCCTTGGTAGAGGGCCATGGCATCATAGCTCACAGCAACTTCCAATTCTTGGGCTCAAGCAATTCTCTTGCCTCAGCATCCTGAATAGCTGAGACTACTATAGGTGCTTGCCACAATGCCCAGCTATTTGTAAAGATGAGATCTCACACTTGCTCAGGCTGTTCTTGAACCTGTGAGCTCAGGCGATCTACATCTTTTGTAGTTTTTTGTTTTGTTTTGTTCTTCTGTAGAATATAATCATATAGCCTCAGGTTCCTAAGTCACTCAAGCCTCTAACTTTATAAATAAAGCTGGTGATCAATTTCTTTAACATCATCATCATGTAATTACCAAAAAGAATTTAAGGCACTTATGTATATGTTGCTGTACCTTTCTTACTCTATGAAGTAAAATAGATTGGCTAAGATCTCACCTCTAGGATTTTACAATCTAAGGTAGAAAAATGGATACAGATGAGCATGAGTCATCCAGACAGCCAGGCATTCTCTAGACACAAATGTAAAATACTGTATTAAAAAGTATATATCATGTATTGGGTGATTATACATGGATTAAGCAGAAGATGATTCATGAATTATGTTTTTGTACAGTGGCGAAAGGGGAATCTGTACTTTCTTCTTAAGAACTTGGTTTCATCTAGATAATCACTGAACAGACTTTGGGCATAGAAATATAGAAGTGACAGATGCATGAAAACTCTGCCTCCCAAAATACCTCCTCTACCTGACAGGACCTAAAATTATTTTAAGGATTTGTTTTTGGCTTTGTGAAAATACCTGTGGAAGAATGTCACTAAATGTGTGTATGCTGAGTGGATAAAGGGAAAAGCATTTTGTGTACCAATGGTTTAGAAATAAATCATCATGACGTGTTTATTGAGTTTAAACGAAATTGTTCCTGGAACTTGGTTTATTTTCCAGTGACTAGTATGTAAGTCTGCCTAACACCTTTTAGATAATGAGGGTGGAAAAAACTATTTTTTTGAGATTGAGTCTCATTCTGTCACTCTGGGTACAATGCTATGGCATCATCATAGCTTACAGCAACCACAGACTCTTGGGTTCAAGTGCTCCTCTTGACTTAGCCTCCCCAGTAGCTGGGACTATAGGCATGCACTACCATGCCTAGCTAATTTTTTATTTTTAGTAGAGATGGGGTCTCTTGCTTAGGCTGGTCTTGAACTCCTGAGCTCAAGCAATCTACCCGTCTGAGACTTCCAGAGTGCTAGGATTAATAGGCATGAGCCTCCATGCGCAGTCAGAAAAAACACTTTTATTTACATTGAATTTCTAGAAGTATGTTAGACATAATGTACTTGACTGAAATTTGTTAAGTGCTCCAATTGAGCATTTCATAAACATCTATAAGAGAGCTTAGCTATCAGAAGCTCAGGATTTGGTTAGTGTAAGAATTGTACATCATCTTACCTTACCATAGTTTTTCAAATCCATAGTCTACAAGAAAATAGGAGCTGTATTATTACCATAGTAGCTGATTGATTTTGCACAGTTAATTTTTTGGTCTGAATTTGCTCTTATTTGTGGTTTTAGACGAATAAACCAGCTTGCTTTAAAAGTGTAGAATAAGTTGATTGCATCAAAGGATTTTACTCAAGATAGAACTTATGGCTTTGAAAAGGTATTAATTATAGCTATTTAACCATTGTGTCATGGTGCTATAATTAGCCATATACCACTTCTCCATGTCTCTTCTGATCCCACACTACAGTTTTACCAATATGGTGATCACATGTGACTGTTGCACACTTAACTGTGGCTAGTGCACTTGAGGAGCTAAGCCAAAAACCATCTGCTATGTTGCTCCCAGATTCTGTACCCACAGAAACTGAAATAATAAGTGATAAGTGATGTTTTAAGCGGCTAAGTTTTGGGTAATTTGTTACATAACAATAAGTAACTGATATGTAATCTGAATGCAAAGGAAGTCCATTATAGTATGTAACAGTAAGCAATAAGACCAAGCCAAACCAAAAACTAATTAGATGTCCTAAAGTGGGAGGACAGTAAATTGTGTCCTGTAAAAAGTAAATTGTGGCACATTTACTTAAAGGGATATTAGGCAACTGTTAAAAACCTTGGCTTAGGCTTAGTGCGTGTGGCTCAAGTAGCTGAGGCACCAGCCACAGACACCTGAGCTGGTGGGTTCTAATCCAGCCCAGGCTCACCAAACAACAATGGCTACAACCAAAAATAGCCGGGCGTTGTGGCAGGTGCCTGTAGTCCCAGCTTCTTGGGAGGTGGAGGCAGGAGAATCTCTTGAGCCCAGGAGTTGGAGGTTGCTGTGAGCTGTGAGCTGTGAGCTGTGATGCTACGGTACTCTACTCAGGGTGACAGCTTGAGGGTCTGTCTCAAAAACAAACAAACAAACAAAAAACCTTGGCTTAGCTCCAGCGTCAGGAATAAAAATAGAAGCCCATGAGGGGCTTCAAAGAACCACTAGATGGGAGCCACATCAAGAGCAGCAACTTCTTACCTAGCATGAGGCTGGAGCAAAAAATGAATACATTGAAGTCTATATTGTGTTTTGTTTTAAAGCAGAATGCAAAATTTTAGGTAGAGTAAAAGCACAATTGTGGTTACAATGCTATCTAAAACAAGTGGAAAACATAGAAGAATTTTGTAATGATCTAGGTCCAATTATTTTACTCTGTTATCTTCTTTGTTAAAGGGCAGATCCTCTCTGTAGTTTTGCCTTATTCTAGTCAGTTTAATCTCAGCTGTTAAAAGTCAAATGCTAAATTGGTAGTGGGGGACTTTAAATTTTCAATAGTCTTCCAAGGCCATACCCAAAGTCTTTACCTTTTCCCACTTTGTCCATCTCTGGTCATCTACACTTCTTGGCCATTCCTTACTGTGTTTTCTAGTTGCTTTTCATACTTGAGCCCTGTAGGAGCTCTGCATCCATCCTGGCTGATTGTACATTCTTACTAAAGCCCCATTAACTCCAGATTAAAGGCTTACTTGATTCACTTGACATTCTTTTTTTTTTTTTTTTTTTTTTTTGAGACAGTCTCACTATGTCACTCTTGGTAGTGTGCTGTGGAGTCACAGCTCACAGCAACCTCAAACTCTTGGGCTTAAGCGATTCTCTTGCCTCAGCCTCCCAAGTAGCTGGGACAACAGGTGCCCACCATAATGCCTGGCTATTTTTTTTGTTGTTGCAGTTGGCATTGTTGTTTAGTTGGCCCTGGCCAGGTTCGAACCCACAACTCACGGTGTACAGGACTGGTTCTGTAACCATTGTGCTATGAGCATGGAGCTGACTCACTTAACTTTTTAAAGGAGCCAGAATTATTTCACATTGAAAGGAAATCTATGTATGTATGTTAACCCTTTAAACTTTCAAACACTCAACCCATGTGTTAGGGTTAAATCAATGGTCCTAAAGATTGGGTGGAGGGGAGCAGGGTAGACATGATAAGATTAGGAAAAGTGACATCCGTATGTGTGTTGGGGATAGGAGCAAGAACTAAGAATCACATATGAGACCTTTTCATAACAATATGCGAATTCCCTCTTCATGCTTATCTTACTTCCTTACTTCTACTTGCAACCAGTGATGCCAGTCAGAATTATAGCTACAGTGAGTCATTTTATCTGTGGGAAAATGTTGCCACTGTTAGTACTTCCAAAGTTACCATACATACTCGAGTATAAGCCGAGTTTTTTCAGCACAACCGAACTCGGCACAAATTTTGTGCTGGGAAAAACTCGGCTTATACTCGAGTATATACGGTAGATTATAAAAGACTAAAGCTTTTGTCATGGGTCCCTCTTTTTGATCCCCCACTTTGGGAGAAGCCTCATCATGAGCAGCCTGTGAAGGGGCCCACATGTTGATGTTCTGAAAACTCCTCCTAATACTCCAAGTATGCTCAGCAGCAAATTCTTGGGTGACTGCCCCCAACACCCAGATTGTAGCCCAGTGAGAGGCCCTGAGCCTGGACCACCCAGCTAAGCCACTTCCAGATTCCTGACCTGCAGAAGTTGTGAGATAAATGTTTGCTGTTCAGAGTGTTTGAAATCAGCCTGAGCAAGAGTGAGACCTCATATCTACAAATTGCCAGGCGTTGTTGTGGTGGGCTACTTGGGAGGCTGAAGCAAAAGGATCACCTGAGCCTAAGAATTTGAGGTTGCTGTGAACTTAAAAAAAAAAAAAAAAAAAAAAAAAAAGAAGAAGCTGCTCATTTGGTGTGATTTGTTAACATAACATTACTTGTAAACAGCTGGATTAGACAGAAAACTGAACCAATTTACTTTGGAAAGTACTATTACTAAAACCATTCTGGAATATAGTCAGTAAATAACCAGCTTTGGCAATTACTGTACCATATTTTCTTTTAGTATAATTTCATCCTATAATGAAAAATTTGGCTGATGAATGACTATTAATCATATATAAGATTAATATTAAATACTACCTATCATAAGTGGCAGTCAATTTAAAACGTTTTAAAGTTTTTTAAAAACTTACTTTATTTCAAAAAGGTTTTGAAGTGATATAGGTATATATTTTTATGGCCAGATGCAAAACCTAGCCAAGCTTTGAACTGATAATAGTGCCACAACGCCCAGGGTGGACTGCATGCTGGTTTGGGTGCATAGCTTCCCAAGAGGAGTACCTCAAAGGTGACCATAGTGATAGTCAGCAATGAGGTATGTAGTACTTTTTCTAGGATGAGTTTGCAAACTTAATTGTGTAACCTAATATAGTTTAGGTGTGCTTAAACAGGTACATATAAAGTTGTTAACTTACGACACCTGTATAATTGAGATTGAATTGAATTCTGAATATGTTAATAATAGAAAATATGAATATATTTAGAAATTACATATAGCACTTTATACTTCCCATTTCCTTTGAGTCAGTGAGGAGGTAGAGTGCAGGCAGAGAAACAGATCACTTGTTTCAATTGCTGTCTTACTGGTCTTCAGGCTATTGCAGTAGCATCCCAGAGACTTCTGAGGAACTTACTATATTGCTAGGTTGATCCTCCCCTGTTGCTATTATTGTCTTCTTTTTTAAAAAAAGCTATTCTTGAGATTACATATGAATTTCCCATTGCATACCACATTTCACACTAGGTCTTGAAAATTGAAATATACATTTGCTAATGAATGTAATGTTAATTTGCAGAAGTGTGTCATCAGCACCAGAATTGAATGAACGTGGTACATGATAGCCTTCTATTAATACTTGTTTACTGAAGGAACAAATGACTGGTTTATATAATTTGGGGACTTCTAGGATAATTATAATTTAAGGGAAAAAGTGAACTCTAACTTATACTTGCTAGCATTTTCCTTTAGAAAACATATTACCAATATCTTGAAAAATTAAAGTAGTATTTTTGTTAAAGACTAAGTGATTATAAAAGCAATCTATGTAACCAAAAGCATTTGTACCCCGTTACTATTTTGAAATTTTAAAACAGCCTAAGCGATATGCTGAATAGGTGTCTTAGCTTGACAATTAAGACATTTATATTTTGCTAAGGTACTACAAATTTGGGGAAATAACATAAATTGAAAGGAAGAGATTATAGAAATGGGTGTATGTGATTCAGTAAGAGAGGCTAGGAACACTATGTTTTATGTATTCAAAAGATATTTACTTGATTTCTCTCATGTAACATGGTTAAAATAAACTTACTCCTTTTTGTAAACATTAACACTTATGTATAAAAGTATTGATGAGTTGTAGATCTCATTTTAAAAGTGTTTTTATGTATATATGGTGAAAATGCAGCTTTTTATTTTGTGTAAAGTTTTTAAAGTATTTACAAGATTAAAGGAATTTAAAAATCAACATTATTGGCACACGATTCATGTTAATGTTTACTCACGTAAATAGCACAAAATACTGCCTAATTAGTGCGGTTGGTAAATTTTTGGTACTTTAATTTTCTCTGTTATTGTAAACCATGCATAAAATGCTTGCGTATTGAGAAGTGCAGAATTGTCAGAGCTTAAACAGCTGACATCTGCTTACTCTCTTAAAAAAAAAAAAAAAAGAAAAAGAAAAAGAATAACAAGCCATTTCAGTCTAATCTACCTCAAATGTGTTCATGTAAATGGAGGTCCGTCTATTGACCTGTGTTCTTTTCAGCTCAGGATTGGTCCACATGGTTTATGAAACCAGGAAGGCTGATTTGAAATGCAGATGTCGAGAGAGTGAAGTACACCCTCCCCTTTTTTCTTTGCTGTATCTGTCAGGGTGAAAAATGGCTTGCACAAGGGTCAGTCACCCATACTCACTTAATTACTTTTCTTGGACCCACAGAACTGTCACAAGCTGTGGTGGATGCGGGCGCTGTTCCTCTTTTAGTACTCTGTATCCAGGAGCCAGAAATTGCTTTGAAAAGGATTGCTGCTTCAGCCCTCAGTGATATTTCAAAGCATTCTCCAGAGTTAGCACAGACAGTAGTGGATGCAGGGGCTATTGCTCATTTAGCCCAGATGATCCTCAACCCTGATGCTAAATTGAAGGTATTTAAAAGTAAGGTTAGAAAAAAGAAGAGGAAATAATCTAGCCTTCTTACAATGTGAGAAAATGGAAATGTATGTAGATTAGTATTATACATCTAAAAACAATTAGTAAATTATTATTTTAAAAGATCTAAGTATATTATTTATTTAGTGTTTTAATACGTGAAAATAATACTGTAAGGATTAACCAATAAAGATGTGATTGAGGAAATTGTGCAGTCTTGAAGATTAGAAGTAACATCATTGTTAACATTAATAATTAAAACAAGGAATAACATAATGATCAAATCTCAGGCTAGGAAGGGAACTAAATGTTTTCTAACCTACCACTGTAACATTTAAGTTTCTTATGAAAATTGCCATGTTTATGTTAGTCTTTTTCACAACTTTCTAAAATCTGATTTGCAGTTAATAATCACTAGTTATACTTTTATGTTTTATAAAGTTTTAAAATTGTTCATGTTAACTAAGCAATGAAAAGTTCTTTGAAATGATAACACTATCATGCTAAAAATAAGATATTAGTTTTGCATGATCATTTTTGTAATAAATTATCACATGTATTACAAATTAACTTACCATATATACTTGAGTATAAGCTGGCACAAATTTTGTGCCAGAAAAAACTCGGCTTATACTCGAGTATATACGGTAAATTAAATTAAATTAAAGTATTGCATAATTAAGAAATGGTATTGATCCAAAGGTCATATTAATCATCTGCAGTAGAATTTTAAAAGTCAATAGAGAACTAATTTGGAAATTTGGGAATTTTAAAACATTAAATAAGACTAGGATGTGAATGTCTTAAGACTTAGAAATCTTGTTAGATATGTAGTTCTTTAAATGAACTTGAGTACATATAAAAGTGTTTAAATTATATCTGAGCTCTGTAGTGGACTCTACATTATGTTTTGTTTTGTTTTTTGCTTAACAGCGTCAGGTTCTTTCTGCTCTCAGTCAGGTTGCAAAACATTCTGTGGATTTGGCAGAAATGGTCGTTGAAGCAGAGATTTTTCCAGTTGTACTTACCTGTCTGAAGGACAAAGATGAATTCGTGAAGAAAAACGCTTCGACTTTAATTAGAGAGGTTGCAAAACATACACCTGAGGTGAAAATAAAACACTTCAAGATACAGTAACATATAGTAGTTAGTTTTAGTTTTTAAATAAAATATCAGTTTGTTTATAGAGTCCAGGATTTGTGCCACTTGATCTAGTTAGGTTGGGCATTCTTATCCTCACCACTATTGACATTTTGGACTAGGTATTTCTTCATTGTTGTGAGCTATCTTGTACATGGTAAGAATAGATGTTTAGCAGCACCCCTAGCCTCTGTCTACTAGATGCTAATAGCATCCCTCTCCCCCAGGTGGTGACAATCAAACACATTTCTGTACACTGTCAAATGTTCCCCAGGAAGCACAATACCCCCAGTTGGGAACCACCATTATATTAATGGAGTTTAAGTTTGAAATCTCAGTTTCTGAACATTTCCAGCTTTCCCCTTCTAGAATGTGGGGACTGTGGCCTTTGCCCTCCTTACCATTTTATGTCAACTGGGAGTAGTGAGAATGATATTATAGCTCCAGGTTGGGAAAGACCAGAAAGATCCCATGGCCTAGTATGACCACTGTTGCAATAGCTGCTTTGAGTTCTTAAATGGGAAAGAAATAGAAACAAAACAAACCTGTGTTGATTCTGAAGTTGTATCTCTTTTCTGTGTACAAGACTAATCAATTTTCATTCCATTCAAGTCCTCATTCTTAACTTCACCTAATATCTTTATTTGGTTGAAATTTTTCAAAATTGAAGTATACTCAGCTAGTGATCATTACTAGTAAAGGGGGAGTAATTATTTTAGAATATTTCAAGTCGGACATTGTCTTTCAACATTCAGTGATTAATCTGCATTATACTTGGGGTTTCAGTAGTTAGCTAGTTATGAACTAGCCTTAGGCTTAGTGTCTAGGTGAGGAATTTCGACATCCATTATAATAGGGATAAAAGTTGTGCCAACAGTGCATCAAAAATTGAGCCACAGAGTAAAGCCCTTCACAGTATATTTTTGCATTTAAAATAGAAGGATTATTATAGTAGTATATTTCTTTGATAAATGTAATAATTTCACTAACTGGTATTTTAATTTTACCGGTTATTTTTAGTTTCCAAGTAAAGTGAGACAATGCTAAACTAACATTGAAAGGTCACCTTATGCTTGATGGTGCTGATTAGCTCTCATTCTTTTCTCTTAGCTTTCACAGCTGATAGTTAATGCAGGAGGAGTTGCTGCTGTGATTGATTGTATCGGGTCCTGCAAGGGGAATATAAGGTTGCCTGGCATCATGATGCTTGGTTACGTTGCAGCTCATTCTGAGAATCTAGCAATGGCAGTGATCATTTCCAAGGTTTGTTCTTGTTTCATTTTCTTCTAGTTATTGCAGGAAGATATTCCAAGACAGAACCACAGATTAATCTCTCCCACAGAATATAAAATATAACTGAGCAGAGCAAAAAAATTATCTAAAATTTTTTTTATTATGTCAATGCTTATTTGTAGGTTTTTACACAAAACAATCCTTGAAGAGTAAAGTTTAGGTTATAAGAAGTTTAAAGTTTTATGCAGTGTTTAATCAAAATATGCACTCTTTTGAGTATTTAATAGTATAGGGTGTCCATAAAATTCGTGTGCAATTTTAAATGGCTACCCTGTATTATCTGTATTTACATATTATTTGTATCATGAAGGATTAATTGTACATATTTATAAACATGTAAAACATACTTTGGTTAAAAACAACTGTTACAAACGACATGCCATGTAGTCATTTTCACTAATCTCAGAGGTCTATACATTCCCTCCTTTCTGGTCATTTGGGTAGGACATGATGATGGCTAAGACCATCCCTTTTTATCCATTTTCTCTCCTTCAGTTTTCACAAACTAATTTCTCTTCTTAGATGTATGAAATTCAGAACACACATCAGAAAGCAGTGTTTTTGTTTCCTTGCTCTAGGGATTTTGCCTTATCTCAATTCACAACTTCCTGCAAACCTATGACATAGTGCAGCCCTGACACATAGTAGGTGCTCACCAAATATATGTTGATGAGTAAATCTTCATTTCCTGAAGAATGCTTCAAAGGCTGTATATTTGGTGACCCTCTGGGGTCTGGGTTTCTTATCAGCTTAGAAAACCTCCTTTTTCATGTTAAACAGAAATGGGGAGTTTTTTAATCCCTTGCTGATCTTCAGAATAAAAAGGAGGCTCTGATCTTTATTTTCTTCCTATTCTATGATAATTCTTTGCTTCATTCCCTTTATCCTGCTCTTTTCCTTTGTTCTCCATCATCACAGACTGTCATAGTGACTAAAGCAATAGTAGTACTTTCTGAAGGGCCACTGTAAGGGTGTTACCAGATTTTGGATCTGGAGTTACCATATTTTGTGGATAGTCAGAAAGCTCATGAATAGGAAGAATGATGATAGAAGAGATTCTTTTTTGCTCCCTATGTTTCTTCCTCAGACTAACCAGGAGGCTTTACCCTTCTTTGGTGCAAAGTTGCTACTGGCCTCTCCACTTGATTTGTTTTTCAGGAAACTGGAAATCAAGGTGGCTGCAGAAGTTTGAGGCAAACCACACAGTACTGTAGCACTCTCTCCTTTTCCCATGTGGTTCTATGTAAAGGGCTAACACTAATGCCTTATGTTTAAATGATACTTTATACTTTTGGAGGCACATTTACATTCTGTTTATGTTGGTATTCACAACAACTGAGGCCAGCAAGTTAGATTTCTGGGGATGAGGTGGAGGGGCTTGTTCCCTCCTCCAGCTTCTTCATTCTTGTTACACCCTGGTCTTTCTGGAAAGTTGCTTATTCCGAAGACAGGTATGACCTTTTGTATTGGCAGACACACATTTCTAGTTGTAGGAAAAAAGCCAAGGAAGAAATATGGCAGCTCTCTTAAGGAATTCATCTTAATAATCAAATTAAAAGATAGAGAAAGAAAGTATATATGATAACATTGGCCTTTACTAGTGCTGACATACTAAATTTAATGTGATCATTATAGTCTCAAATTAGTTGGAAAATTATACCTATACAGCATCTGGAATTAGAATTTTATTTAGTTATTTGTTTGTTTCTTGAGTATAGAAACATAATATATTAAGGCCTTTTACTTAATCCTATTTTTATTATTTAGATTCAGTTGAAGCCTAAGATGTAAAATGTAATCACATGCTATCTGTATAACAAAAATAAAAACAAACAAACAAAAAACACCCAAAATAATCATTCCTACTTTGACATTCAACCACATTAAAATGGCAAAACTATATAAAATGGCAAAATTAATGGAATATTATGTGCTATTTCAGGAAAGGAGTTTAGTGAATATATTTCATCAAAACACACACCTAGGATTCTTATTTATTTGATTTTGAATCTGTAGTAGTTATTTTGTTCTCAGACTTGTTATACTTCATGAAAAGATACTTTCTTAGAATAAATAAATTGACTTTTTAACACAGGAGAATAAAATATTTTAAAATCCTAAATATTTTTATATTTTCAACTGATATTTTAATCTGGCTTTGGCTGTTTCCTAGTCTGTGACATCTGTTGTTTAGTTAAATGCCTTTTATTTGGAGGGTAAAAGCTAGTAGATACCTTCTTTCTTTGGTTGGATTGCTACAGATAATTAAGGTAATTTAGTTCTAGTCATTTTATTGACTTAAGAAATGACAGTCCCTGTGATGTGCTCGTTTATTGAACCATTTAAGGGAAAAAGGATCAAGGCTGAAATTATTTCTTCTAATGTTTGAGAGACATGGAAGTCTCTTTAATCCTGCTCTAGATTCATAACACTTGCTCTTTTGATCAACACTGCAGGGTGTACCCCAGTTGTCAATCTGCTTGTCAGAAGAACCAGAAGATCATATTAAGGCTGCTGCTGCTTGGGCCTTAGGACAGATTGGGAGACACACTCCTGAACATGCACGGGCTGTCGCCGTCACAAATACTTTACCAGTTCTGCTTTCTCTGTACATGTCAGCAGAAAGTTCTGAAGATCTTCAAATAAAAGTAAGTACTTAATTCCCGTTTTATGAAGATTTGTTAATTTTGACGTATTCTTTATATAATTTAAAATATTTTAACTTTGATTATGGACAATATTGTTGTTATAGGTCAAGAAATATAAGAAGAATTGAAGTCACTCTTCTTTGAAAATGGGCTTCCTTTGTCCTTAAAAATCTGTAATGTATTTAAAGAAAGTAATCTTTAGGGCTCGGCACCTGTGGCTCAAGCAGCTAAGGCGCCAGCCACATACACCTGAGCTGGCGGATTCGAATCCAGCCTGGGCCTGCCAAACAACAATGACGGCTGTAACCAAAAAATAGCCAGGCATTGTGGCGGACGCCTGTAGTCCCAGCTACTTGGGAGGCAGAGGCAGGAGAATTGTTTGAGCCCAGGAGTTGGAGGTTGCTGTGAACTGTGATGCCACAGCACTCTACCCAGGGCAACAGCTTGAGGCTCTGTCTCAAAAAAAAAAAAAAAGAAAAGAAAGCAATCTTTATAGATGCGAAGTCGTTTTTAAAATGAATGGCTATTGTATTCTATATTCCTATTGACTTTTCTTATGGTATTGAAAAATAATAGAATTTATGAGCTGGAATTTTCTGGAGATACCTGTAGTCCATTTTACATTAAAAAATTGAGTCCAAAAGAATTTGAAGTATTTTTCAAAGGTATTATGTAACTAGTCAGAGGGTATTCCTGAAGTGTAATTCAGCTCTTTCAACACACACGAAGGCTGCCTGGTCTTTTAATTATGTGTCTTGTATTTGTTCCCCCCAAACAATTGTTTCATAGTTTTTACTGGGAAATCATGTAGCTTTTTGGAAACAGCTTGTAGAATTGACTTGGATTGAGAAAAGTGCACAGAAAAGATAGTAATTCAAAATAAAATTAATAACAGTAAATGAAATTACATTTAAATTTTACTTAAAATGGTAAATTAACAAATAGGAAAGCACATTTACTGAAACATAACTTTTAGGTGATATAATGTGGCAGGAAGTATACTTGACCTATATAATAGTTGAAGAACTCTGAAAGTCATATATAATGAATCATTTATTTGCACTTATTTCATATCAAATAAAGGACCTGCCCTGCACACCCCTCACAGTAATCTAGGCCAGGTTCTTGGCAGTGGCCTGGGGGTGTGAGCTCTGCTTTCTGACCTCACTCCCTGGGTGACATATAAATTTTTATGAAAGTGAATTTATGTATGTTTGGTTATGTTTATATGTTTTTCCCTTTACAGATTCATTGAGAAAAGTTTATTTCTACCATGAACATTTCATTTTTTGTAAGACTTTCTAGCAAAGCAGAGATTGATTATAGATTTAGAGCACCACTCACATGTCTCCAGTGTTGAGTGCATTCCTTGGCAATGCTTAGAGAGATTGACAGTGTGCTCTCTAAAGCCTTTTCTCATTTAACAGGTCTCTGATTTTTTTTTTTTTTTTTTTACTTTCTGGTGAAAAATCAAAACTCTGTTTCCAGTTTTGAGTTGCCCACGTATAGCTGATTTACATATAGTATACATGTGTATACTAAAAAAAGTATACACATTTTAATACAGGAAAAAACTGTATTAAATTTGTAATACTTAAGTCACATTTAACTTCTACAATTGTAAGAAGTGCTCAGTGAACATGACTTGTTTTCATTTATCATTTGTTATTGGCATGTATTGAGTATTACAATTTTTTTTTTTTTGCATTTTCTGGCCGGGGCTGGGTTTGAACCTGCCACCTCCGGCATATGAGGCCGGTGCCCTGCCCCTTTGAGCCACAGGCGCTGTCCTGAGTATTACAGTTTTCATAGTGTTTTCCTTTCTTAAAATGTGTATACATTTTTGGCACCCTCTTTATATAACTTTAACTTATGTATTCCTCTTTTGACCTCAATCCTTAATCCATTATCATTGCCATCTTTCTCCTCCTCTTTCCTCTCTGCCCAGCTTTCTGTGCTTCCTCTCCTTCCTTTTGTCCCCTCCTCACTTCCCATCCCCTTCCTGTCTCCAGTGATCCCATGGCTCTCTGTTTTCTCTATAGGCACAAGCTGTGTCTAGGTTATAATAATAACTCTTCAATTTGGAGATTACTGGCATATCAATTCTTTTTTTATGTTTTTTTTTTTTATTGTTAAATCATAGCTGTGTACATTAGTGCAATCACCTGTACCCATTATAAGATGCACCATAGATGTGGCCCCAGCCATTACCCTCCCTCCACCCAAACCTCCCCCCTCCCTTCCCCTTCCTTGGCCCTTTCCCCATAGTCTTGTGCTATAGTTGGGTTATAGCCTTCATGTGAAAGCTATAATTTAGCTTCATAGTAGGGCTGAGTACATTGGATAC
>CAUYPK010070371.1:0-15929 GCA_963574355.1 Loris lydekkerianus
GCCCAACATTCTCCACACTCCTGCTCAAGCTCTCCCTAAGGCAGCTCAACTGAGTGCCAAGTCCAAGAACACCAAAACAGTTCACAGGTAAGGCCTTTCCAGTTTGCAGTCTCACTGCTGCTTGTACTCACAGTTGCCGGCATGATTAGGTCGATCGAACACACACAGCCACTTGCCAGTTTTCCACTGTTTTTGTCCTTCTCCTGGGGTCCAGAAGTCCCTTGCTGGCTCCCTGTATCCTCAAAGGGATGATCATAGGCAGATCCCACTGGGCAGAGATGTCTGGGGAGTCTTATCTCCCCAGACTCGCTGTGCCCAGTTGCAGGGAAGCTGTTACTCAGTGCCATCTTTAATTCCTGATCAATATCAAGTTAAACTTTAAAAACTATACAAACACATGGAAATTACATGATATGCTCCTGAATAACCACTGGGTCATTGGACAAATTAAGAAAGAAATTAAAAAATTTTTTTAAATAAATGAAAATGGAAATATAACATATCAAAACCTCTGGGATACAGTAAAAACAGTACCAAGAGGGAAGTTTAAAACAACAAATGCTTCCATGAAAAAAGCAGAAAACTTCAAAGAAACATCCTAGTGATATATTTTATCAAAACAGAAAAGCAAAAGCAAATGGAATTCAAAATGAGTGGAAGAAAAGATATAATAAAAATCATATGAGAAATAAGTAAAATTGAGAGTAAAAAGTACAAAAGGCCTACATGTTGGTTTTTTAAAATGATAAACCACTGGTAATCAAAGCAAAATTAGACAAATAGGATCACATCAATCTAAAAAAATTCTGTGTAGCAAAGGAAACAATCAACAAGGGGAAGAGACAACCCCCAGAATGGGAGAAAATAATTGCAAACTACTTGTCTAACAAGAGATTAATGAGTAGATTATATAAGAAACTCCAACAATTCAATAAGAAAAAACAAGTAATCTGAATTTTAAAAATGGGCAAAAGATCTGAATAGACATCTCCTAAAAGAAGACATACAAATAGGCAACAGGCATATGAAAAAATAAACAAACAAAAAAACATCATTAGTCCTCAGAGAAATGCAAGGCAAAATCACAATGAAATATAATTTCACCCTAGTTAAATGGCTTTTAAAAAAGACAGTTATTAATGCTGGTGAGGATATGGAGAAAGGAGAATCCTTATACATTGTCTGTGGAATGTAAATTAGCATAGCCACTATGGGAAATAGTACCAAGGTTTCATCAAAAACTAGAAATAGAGACAACATATGATCCAGCCATGCCATTGTTGAGTATATACGTCCAAAAGAAACAAAATCAGTACATCAAATAAACAATAGATACATGCACTCCCATTTTTACTGTAGCGATATTCACAATAGCCAAGATACAAAATCAACTCGTTTGTTTGTCAACAGGGAAATAAATAAGGAAATTGTGATACACATATATAATGGAATATTATTTGCCCATAAAAACAATGAAATCCTGGATTTCGTTTGACACAGTATGACTGGAACTGGAGAACATTACGGTATATGTGAAGTAAGCCAGGCATGTAAAGACAAATGTCACATGTTCTCATTCATATGTGGGGGTTGTAGAGTACAATGATAGCTACCAGAGGCTGAAGAGGGCAATGGGGAGGATGGGATAAAGATTGGGTGATTAATGGGTACAAAAATATAATTGTATAGAAGGAATGAGGCAGTGCCCATAGCTCAGTGGGTAGGGTGCCGGCTACATACACTGAGGCTGATGGGTTTGAATATGGCCTGGGAAAGCTAAAAGGAACAATGACAACTGCAACAGAAAAATAGCCAGGCATTGTGGCAGGTGCCTGTAGTCCCAGCTACTTGGGAGGCTGAGGCAAGAGAATTGCTTAAGCCTAAGAGTTTGAGGTTGCTGTGAACTGTGACGTCACAACACTGTACTGAGGCTGACATAGTGAGACTAGTCTCAAAAAAAGAAAAAAAGAAGAAATGAGACCTAGTGTTCCCTAGCATAATATGTCAACTATAGCTAACAATAATTTGTTGTATATTTCAAAATAACCAAAAGAGTGGAATTGGAATACTCCTAACACAGAGACATGATAAGTGCTTGAGGTGATGGCTATCCTAATTATTTAGAATTGATATTGCACATTGTATTCTTGTATCAAAACATTGGTGAGAATACACTTGTGGTGCATCTTACAATGGTATATGTGAAACTTAGTAAATGTAGAATGTAAATGTCTCAACACAATGACTGTGAAATTGCCAGGAAGTCTATGTTAACCAGTGTGATATAAACGTGTCAACCAGTCTGTGAAACTAATGTATGATGCCCCATGATCATACCATTGTACATAGTTATGATTTAATAAAAAAAAATAAATAAAAATGAAAGAAGCCTTTATACACAAACAACAGAAGACATGCTTGAAAAATCTCATGTTAACATTATTTCTTTAATTTAATTACAAGAAAACTAGGGGTGGGGGGGAGTGCATCAACAATAAAATGGGTACAGGGGTAAACTAAATCTATTCTGTTTTTAGTCACATTTGCTTCTGTTTTCCTATGGACTTGCAGAGACACCTAATACCCTCTTCTTGCCCGGCAAGTCATGACATTTAAACTCCACTTCACACTTAAACTCACCAACAAGCGACCTGGCCTGGGACATGGCTCAGGAGCACAGCCCTGGACGCTGTAGAGGAATCTGGTTGCCTGCGAGCAGAATCGGCTACGCCAACTGCACACAAGTGCATCATTCAGTAAGCAATCTAATAATCTCTGTACACAATACACTTTTATTTCCAATTTTGTGGTAACTGAGTTCGACCTCAATGATCCATATCCCCCAAATTGCACACCCTCGTGTGGTTTTTCCCCATGTGCCCAAGGGAAGAAGATGTTGTGAAGATGTTGGATTCCCAGCACTCAGTTGTGAAAGGTGTTCAGCTGCCTCTCTGGTTCCTTGAAACCCTTGCTCTGCCATGACTACACTCCTGCAGCCCTGTGCAGAGCCCCACTCAGAAAGGAACTCGTGACCTTGTTCAACAGGTACACCAGCTCGCCAGCCGTGTGAGCCTCCATGGAAGGAGATCCTTCAGTCCCTGCCACCATCTAACTGCTTCGATGCAACAGACCCCAAGTGGAACACTGCATCCAAACCCTTCCAGAATTCCGTTCATACAAAAAACAAAAGTTTATTGTTGTTTTAAGGCATCACATTTGGTATCATTTTTTCATTAAGACACAGATAATTAAAACAACTTTTCCAACTTTTATCCTTCTTTTGCTTTTCATATTTTAATTGAATGGACATGTTGGTCTAGAACAGATTTTTCTCAACTTTGATGTGTGGGCCTCATAATTCCTTTTGTGTGCATTGAAGGGTGTTTAAAAATATCTCTGATCTATATTCACTAAATACTAAATCATCTACTGGCTTCATATTACTACTGACTACATTGGATACCTGCTTTCCCATTCTTGTGATGCTTTCCTAAGAAGACTGTGTTTTCAACTCCATCCAGGATATTGCAAAAGATGTGAGGTCACCATCTTTTCATGGCTGAGTAGTATTCCAGGGTGTGCATGTCCCACAGTTTGTTCACCCATTCCTGACTTGATGGCCATTAACGTTGTTTCCACATTTTGGCAATTGTAAATTAAGCTGCAATAAACAATCTAGTGTAAATGTCTTCACGATAAAATGATTTTTTCATTCTGGGTTGATGCCTAGAAATGGGATTGAGGGTCAAAGGGAAAGTCTATTTTGAGTTCTTTGAGGATTCTCCATGCTTCTCTCCACGGAGGCTGTATTGGTTAGCAGTCCCACCAGCAGTGTAAAAGTGGTCCCCTATCTCCATATCAGTGCCTGCATCTTTGGGACTTGGCATCAATGTATCCCTTAAACAAAGAGTAATGTATATGCATTATTTTGGTCACTCATAATAATGAGTAATTAAGTTAGTTTGTTTCCGAGCCTTAATTTCTGTCAATTTGTCAACAATATCAAAATCAGTCTTCACAATTCCTGAATAAAAGATGGTATAACTAGAAAAAACAAACAAACAAAAAACAGCTGCTCTAGAGCAATGTAAAATAATAATGGTCCAATCAATAGTGTACTAGTAAATATTTAAAAACTGACAAGAGGGGGGGAAATCCCTACTGGTATTTGTTAATTTCTTTCTTTCTTCCACCAAGAAGGATTTCTAGATACCAATAGGAAATTACCAAGTCCAGAGTTGAAAAGAGAATTGGAATTTCATCACTTCAGTGTGCTGGTATGAGCTGGCTTAACCACAGTACTGATGTTATCAGAAGCCCTGGCATTCTGAGCACTAAACTATGCTTAGAAAGTTTTGCAGTATTTATGTACACACGTGCGCACACGCACACACACACACACAGACACAGAGGATGTAGAGGTCTTGCACATATTTTGTTAAATTTATTCATTAGGGTTTGATGTGTTTAAAGCTCTTTAATAGTACTGTATGTACTCCAGTATAAGCCGAGTTTTTTTGGCACAAAATTTGTGCTGAGTTCGGGTTTTTTGGCACAAATTTTGTGCCGGAAAAAACTCAGCTTATACTGGAGTATATACGGTTCTTTCAAAGTCCATTTCCCAATTGTTTGCAGTAATTCCATTTTTATATGGATCTTGAAATCAGCAAACTTACGTACTTGCTTATTATGCTCTAGTAGAGTTTTGCTTGTGTTTTTTTGTACATTCCTTAAGATTTTGTATGTAATTTTGTATGTATTATGTCAGCTCTGATTCAAAACAGTTCTAGAGCAATCATGTCTCCAGATAGGCGTCCTTCTATAGCTGTCAAGCAAATTCTCAAGATGGCTCAGTGATGTCCCTCCCTCTGACTCAGCCGGAATGTCAGAGTCTCACAGTGTAGTCACCCTGGGCATCTCCATACAGCTCGCAGTCCCAAAGCAGCCACTTTCTTCTTGACCTAGCGGTGTCTCCCTTAGAAGGAGAACTCGAATTCATATAGTTTGAGCCCCACCCTTCTTTCTTCTTTCCTAGACCCTGCAAGCAAATTCCAACTCCTCCATCAGGTTAGACTCAGATCTGCTGCCATATCTTGGTCTTCACCTGCTTCAGGAAAGCTGCCCAAGTCTGCCGGCCATGGGAAACGTGGGTGCTCTCTGCATGTTCTCCTTCATGCAGACAGCACAGTCATGAACCGTCTGTTGTACTAGCATGAAGACAGTTTCCTCATATATTTTCACCAGTTTTATGGTGAATTATAGCAGAAGACTATGTCCATTGTCAGTTACCCCTTTATAACTAGAAGCAGAAATCCATTATACCATTATGCATTTTGACTTTATTGCATTTAAATAACAGATTTCTCTGAGTCTGCCTGATTTTTCAGTTATGTGAGCCTGTGAGCATCTTTTCTTGTAATCTGGAAGGTATACATTATTTCTATTGAGTTATTTTAGTTGTTACCTTTACCACTGTAACTCTATAACATAATCCTTCCCGCTATACTTTAGGCAGTATGCATTACCTTTGACTTTAATGATAAACGTTGTATCCTTTCACCTCTTCCCACTTTTTCTCCATCCTTTCCACTATTCAGTTTTGTATTATTTGTCTTAGTTGTTCCAATGTTTACCTTGTAGCTCTCGGTGTATTCACAGCCTAGTTACGTGATGAAATAGATGAAAAACATATCTTTCACTCCCTGGCTATCAAAATTGAGACAATGAATTCATATGCCCTACCTCCTCTAATCCATTCCTGTTTTCTCTTATTTTATCAGTTATTTTTACATTGTCACCATGGAAGATATTTAAATTCTGTTCAATAAAAATAATTCACACACCTGCTTGCATCGCTTCCCTTTCGGGGAATGAATTCAAGGCTGACAACTAGTCTTTCTGTCATTTACTCAATTTTCTCCCCTTTGGCTGAAGAACAATTTCAGGGAAAAGGGTCTATGGAAATTGCAGTGCTTTAATTCTTGCACATGTAAAAACTACGTGCATATAGCCTTCATAATTGAACGTTAATTTGGCTACACGTAACATTTTAGGTCCTATTTTTGCTGAAGACTTTAGGGGCATCACTCTACACCCTGTGTAGAATGTGCTTTTTTTAAAAATCAGCTAATATTGGTATTTTATTTCTCCACTGGTATTGAGATGACTTTGCCTAGATACTAAAGGGAATTTTCTTCATATTTGGCAAATCATCCCCAGCCTTTGTCTCATCCATTGAAATGGTGTGAATGTTTTTCCCAGGACACGGCATATCACTGGAACGGCATATTCATGTCTTCTTTTATTTGTGGAAATTTGCCTTGGCATAAATGTTATTAAATGTTCATTTTCTCTTCTAATTGTTAGGTTTACTTCTTCAGGGATACTAATTATAATTAATGTAGGATGAATTATCTTTCATACATATTGATTTTCAACCTCTTAAAATTATTTCATTCTACTCTTCTTTGCTCATTTTCTTTAGTCCGGTCCTTCATGACCTTTATTACGTTTTCTACAGGACTTATTGTCCTATACCTCACCAATGTTAACATTATTTCTGTGATCATTTATCTTCTAAGTATGCCCTGGCTTCTGTCTCTCATGCTACTTCAGAATCTGTGATTTTACCATATTTCCTCAAGCTTTTTTTGAGGCTCAGCTATGAGTCCAGGATTATTCCATTAACTAAGAGTTGTGCTCACTGGTGCTGGATTTAATCACAGTTTGTAGAAATCACTGATCAGATACTTGGGTGAACTTTCTGTATCCACCATCCATGTCTGTGCATGTTTTAATCTTAGTCTTCTCCTTTCCTTCCTTTTTCCATGTAGTATGTTTGCACCAGCTCTTTCTGTGATAATGACTTAACTTCAAAAGCAATCTTCCCACACTATTATTTCTGGGGTTCTTATTAGAAGCTAAAATAAGATTACAAACCAGCAAGATCTCCCCATGGGTTTTAACATGGGATTGTCTGCATGTTCAGGATGTTTTAACTTACTTTCTTTCCACCAAAAATAGATCGAGGGCCACAGTACTACAGATAACGTAGCATCTCCTCCCAGGCCACGTTTGCGAGGACTTACTGCTGCCTTCCCTGTTACTCTATGGGAAAAAAACAAACAAACAAAAAAGAAAAACAAAACAAAGTAAGAAAAAAAAAGAATTATAAAATGGGCCTGTGTGAAACCTATGCCCGTTTCTCAGAACAAAAGATTGTTGTTTTGCTATTTGGGGTAAGAACTGCTCAGTCAGCTTGATCCAACATTTGAAGTCATAAACCCTCCAAGCATGTTTCCCCCTCTGTGGCAGCACTCTTTTAATATCTCATTGTTAAGACTAAGAGATATTATTAAAGAAATGTAGCACTTGACTTGCATTCCTGTTCCTTGTGCTTTGTCATTGTTGTTTCCTAAAACTGAGGACATTATAAAACGATATTTCTAAGCTCATATTATCTCACAATTGGGCATGAGAGAAAAATGCAGTGGCACCAAACCGTCTTTACAGGAGAAAGTTTGTTAGTGTTTCATTTAATTACCTGCTCCCACATCCAAAAACACTTTAATATAGTACTTTGTCTTTTAAGTAGCCTTACCATACGACTCCACAATAAGTAGGTTCCCACAACAATTCAAAGATAAGTGTGGCCACAGGGGCCACAGAAGGCCCTGTTGTGCAGGGAAGTATTCCTATCACATCCCAGGTGAGATTGTTAATGAGAGCATGCCTCATGAGTCAGCAATTACTAATACCACATGTTAGGCTAGCCACGTTACTTTATGTTCATACTTAAAGTATGTTCATACATAACATATATGCCGCATATTCACAATTTTGTTTAAAACTTACAATTACCAAATGAAGTAACTAGTATATTACCATTTTATAAAAGTAGAAATCAAAGCTTATGGAAGTGTCATACCATTCCCAAGGCCACATAGGAGTAAGTGGTGTAGCCAGAATTAGAGCCCTGCCCTACTGACACCTACAATCCCAATCTCCCACTCAGCAGAATATCCATATGCCATTATTTCACTCATGTAGAATCATAAAACGTAGGAACCAAAGATATACTAGATTTCTAGAGGACTTAATTTCACCTTTTCAGCCCCATTAAGAGGCTAATAAATGAACACTAAATGTAAATTGAAAATTGATGGCCTGAAACAGTAAATTCCAATCTCCCAGAGTGACCCATTTGAAAGGCTTGCATGTTTTTTCCCTTAGAGTAAAGTCTCCCATCCCATGTTTCCCTTTCAGTGATTTGGTTCTTTAATGGAAAAAGAAAAAATATATATACATACATGTGTGTCTGTGTGTACACATGTATATAAGCACATGCATATGCTCAATCAGAAATAAGAAAGGAGATATTACAGCTGACACCACATACATATGAAAAAATTCTATTTTCTCTAGCTTGAACATCTCGAGTCCTTTCAAATATTCCTCATGTATAGGGTAACCAGATAGCTCACACAAGCAAACTTTTGAGAATAAGAGGATATTAACCAGGCAATAAACTGAGAAGACAGAAGCAAAAGCAGACAGTCCCACACAAATTCATTTGTCCTGTCTGTTTTATATATATATAATGTTTCTTTTTCCTATGGTTTTGCAGGCCACAAACTCAGCTATACAAAAATCTCCAATGTCTTATTTACAATTAACTAACTCTTAAGAGCTGTTAACTCTTTTAAAATATAAAAAACTCTTAAAAATTGGCAAGAAAAACACAATGACAATAAAAAAAATAATAAAATACTATAAATTGGTAATTCACAGAAGGTAAGAAAAATTACATGATAACAGATACATTAAAAAATACTCAAACCTCTTAGCTGTCAAGAAATTAAGAAATAGCTGTGAATAATTATTTCACATGCATCAAAATGACAAAAGCTAAAATAATGATAATACTTATAGCTGCCTGAGATGTAAGACTGTGGATATTGTAGGTAAGAATATAAGTTGTTAAGCTTTTCTGAAAATAAATTCAGCAACTTCTATCACAATAACCTCACACACAATTAGCAATCTCACTCCTAGAATTCTATCCAATAAAAGTAAAGTACCAGTTTGTAAAAATATATATCCAAGAATGTTTATCACAGAATCATTTGTATTTGTGAATATATAAAAACAAAATGATTGCATGCTAATTGAGATAATGATCAAATTATGACATATTTATCCTATGCAAGATGAGGCCATTAAAAACATAAATCATGGTTACACAAGTTGTTCTGGAGTACTTTAAACAAGCTATTGTAGAATGAGATGGACACTGCAATATTAGAGATATTTCTAAGTCATGAGTGATTTTTTTTTTATTGTGACACAATAAAGAAAAATTTTTTTTCAACTTGGCACACTAGTGTCTAGCTATCTTATAGCTACCTAAAATATTATGAGGGTGCATGCCGTGTAAATCTCAGCTGCATGATGCAAAGTAAGATAGATATCTACTGAATCTTATAATATGGATCAAGATGGCATTGAGGTGATGGTGACGTGGGTAAATGTGAAGGATTACAGCAATCTACAGGAGGAAACAATTAGAACAGCAGTTCAAATTAAAAGTTATGCAGAATTTACAGCTCTCTCTGTTGGAGAAAGGACACAATACTAAAAGAGTCTGCCTAACAAATGCAAACATTGTAACCTAATACTCTGTACCCTCAAATTAGCCTGAAACAAAAAAAGAACTTATAGGTTCCAAGATTTAATATTGCAAGAGAATATTAGGTATTGAATAGTGTGTGTCTACTCTGGCTGAAAGAAAAAACCCAAACATCTCTCTACACCTTCCATACTCTCTATATATAAAACACTTGCTTACGTACATGTAGACAGGCAGAAAGATGTGCAAAGATGCCCACACATTTGCTAACACTGAATAGCTCAGGAAGTTTAGAGGTAATTGTGTTTTACCTTTTTAAAATTCATGCTATTTGGGGGGTATTTTATACTTATTCCACAAATATTGCATATAGTAA
Source organism: Loris lydekkerianus (assembly GCA_963574355.1). NCBI lineage: Eukaryota > Metazoa > Chordata > Mammalia > Primates > Lorisidae > Loris > Loris lydekkerianus. The sequence continues at coordinate 10,005 of CAUYPK010070371.1, forward strand.
ATCCCCAGGTTACAAACATCTGACATGTGACTCACACTTACAGAGGCAAGTAAAGGTAAAGGTACCTGTTCCAACTTACATACAAATTCAACTTAAGAACAAATCTACTGAACCTATCTTGTTCTAACCCAGGGACTACCTATATTACTACTATAATTAGAAAAAAATATTTACTCTTTGGTACGTCCTAGAAATAGATTCTCGCAGTTTTGCATACCTTTAGGTTATCTACTATGAAATTTACATCAGTGACCTCTACACCACACTGCTGATGTCATCAGCCACTTGGTTTTACATCTCCTATCTAAAACACTGGTATATTTCCATACATCTGCCAACATTTAAGGACCTTTCCTTGGTTCTTCAACTGAACAGTAGTGTGCCTCTGGATTTTGAGTGTCAACTATTTTTATGTCTCCCGTGGTACTGAGACAGTTTTTCTTCTCTCCTCCTGCCCTCCACATAACTTCACAAAACACTCACAAACAGGTTCTAATTTCTATCTGGATCACCATTATTAGATAGTGGACCCAGAATTGCTCTTCTACATTACAATATCTGGATTTTTCTTTAGTGGAGTAAATCATGTATATCTCTAGCAACATAAATATACTGAGTATATCTACCTTGAAAAGAAAACCATGTCTAGTTATATACAGAAATAAGTAGGACTATTTCTAAAGTATAACTAAGTCTATTCTTTCATACGAAAGGTCTGAAGACTCTTCAGATGGTGCAACTAAGAAATCAATTCAAATGTATGTATTTCAGCATCGGCTTCTAGTTTTGGTATAAAAGGAGGAAGAAAAACTTTACCTCTGTTGTAATACCAAGACAAATCTGAAAACGAAAAAAATGAAACTTCCCATCTATAGGATTAGTTAACAGTGGCAGATGCAGGAAAGCCTTGATAAACTGGTTTTCATAGAGACTTCAGGTTCCTTCCTCAGCACTGGGAAAATCCTAGGTCTGAGTCTGGGTAAACACTGGGTCTAGATTCAAGACAAACAAGCAAAAGATTTAGAGACGATATCCAGTTCAAAACATATCAGAATGTTTACCTAGGTGGAGTTGAAATATATTCTACTTAAATATCTCAAAAATGGAAAAAAAAAAATCCAGTGTACTCAATACTAATATGAAACCAATATATAAACAATTACGTGCTCATACAAATGATATAACACAAAAGAGTCTAGCGGGGTGACCTCGTCTCTAAAAATATCGAGGCATTGGTGGCTGCCACGGGTAGACCCAGCTACTTGGGAGGCTGAGGCAAGAGAATCGCTTGAGCCTAAGTGTTTGAGGTTGCTGTGAGCTATAACGCCATGGCACTGTACCAAGGGTGACAAAATGAGACTCTGTCTAAAAAAAAAAGTTTGCACACTCTGTGAAAATACAACAAAATAATAGTGACTCTGAATCTTCTAGTTTATCTGCAGGCAGTGTCTGGTACACAGTGTGCGGTGTAACAGGGGAAATTGCATGAAAGAAAAAAACTGGACTTCACAATCAAGGAATAAAACCAAACGAATCCAACTCACAGATAAGTGTATATTAAAATCAGGAAACATAGATTTTAAAACAATCATTCTAAATAAGTATAAGAAATTAAAGGAACAGATAGGGGGTAGAGGTAAGCAGGTAGGAAATCTCAGCAAAGAAAACTATTAGAATATAGAAATTCTATGATCTTCAATATAAAGTGGGCTTACCACTAGAATTAAATTGAAAAAGAAATGACCCATGAATTTAAAGATAGGGCACTAGAAATTACCTTAAAGGAAGTACAGAAAAAAATTTAAAAAACAAGTGATTAGAAGCCAATTATCTGTGGGAAAATAGCAGGCAATCTAGCATATGTGTAATTAGAAAACATACCACGGTTAAGTGGAGTTTATGCCAAGAATTCAAGGTTATATTAACATTAAGAAATCAATGAATGTAATGTATCACATTTAAAAATAAATAAATCATATGGCTGTTTAGCAGATGCAAAAAGAAAGCATTAGACAAAATATGACACTTATTAATGACAAAATTTTCTTAGGATATAGAAAGATTCTTCCTCAATCTGAAAAATGCCATCTGTGAATAAAATTCAACTGATGTCAAATTTTATTGATGAAATATTGTACATGTTCCACCACTAAAGTTGAGGACAAGAATAAGTGAGGCACTTTTTTACCTTTTTAATTCAATACCGTATTTTGTAAAGCTCATAGTCTATGAATTAAAGTTAAAAAAAAGGGGGGGAAGGGAAGGAAAGAAAAGGGGAGGGAGGTAAAGAGGAAAGAAGGAAGAAAATGATATATTTTTTCTACAGACAACACTGTTTACATGGAAACCTCTAACACATTGATTTTATCAATTTTCTATTACACAGCTCACTAAGACGGAGGCCCCCAACCCCAGAGGTGTGAAGCAGTCCCTGTCTGTGCATGGCCTGGTGGGAACCGAGCACACAGCATTGCTTCCTGTCCCACGCCTCCCCACTTCACCCTGTGGAAAACTCTCTTCCATGAAACTGGTCCCTTACGCCAAAAAGGTTGGTGACTACTGCACTAAGGGATGTTTTATGTTTCCTGCTTTCCATATGAGGAAAACATGCAACATAAGTTTTGTGACATACACATGAAGCACTATGCGTTTTCTTGTGAATGGACCCTTTTATCATTATCAAATAAGCCTCTTTATCCCTGCCCAATTTCCTGTTCTGAAGCCTGCTGCATCTGAAATTAATATAGATACACTAGCTTTCTTCTGATTAATATTATTGTAAAACATCTTCCCTGATTGTTCTACTTTTAACCCAAGTTGTTATATTTCAAGTAAGTTTCTTGTAGACAACAGATATGTTGGTATTTTTATCCACTCTAACAATCTATGTCTTTTAATTGTTATATTTAGACAATTCATTACTAATACAGTGTGATCAATATCTACCATGTGTTTATATGTTTGTTCTTTATCACACTTGTCCTTTGTCTTTTTATTCCCTGTTTTTCTGCCTTCTCAGATTTTAATGGAGCATTTTATATAATTCCATTTTCTCTCTTAGAATATAACTTAAACCTTGGGGTGGAGACAACATGACTGACTGAAGCCAGCTTTCCACAAAGGCTCCCATCCAGAAGGAGAGTTAAAGGAAAGAAATTTAGCAAGTAACCTGGTGGATTAGAGCTGCACCAAGAGAGAAGGTTGAAGAACATACATCAACCTTGCTGAGGTGAGCTGCAACCCCAAGGATACAAACAAAAGGTACAAAATCCAACACCAAGCGAATGGGAGTCCCCCTCCTCCATGGGAACAACTCGGAGTACCCCACAAACAAATAAGCAGAATTCAAAGGTCCTCCCACTACGCTCCACAGGAGAGACCCTCTAAAAACTGGACCTACCTCCCCTACTAGGGGGCCACGGCATTCTCCTGCCAGGTATAAAAATGTATAAAACTGTATATATTCTCTACCTGCAATTCTGAGCTCCCAGCACTCCCCTCTACATTCACACTGAGGTCTGGAGGCCTGTCCCCCAGGAGTCCAGATTCTTGGGTGATTTCTTGAGGGGTGTGGACAGGGCCTAGACTGCAGCTGGTCAGTGCTAACTCTGCAGCATGGGAGTGAGGAAAGGACAGTTGGCTGAAAGGAAACCAAACCAGAGCAGCAGTGCCCCAAGGCACAGGGTAGCAGCAGTTTCTGGCAACAATAGGGCTCACTACGAAGCCACACCCCCTGTCTCCCTGGGCAACCAGAGGAGGCCAGGCATCTTCTCAGGTAGCAACCACCACGGAACAGATCTGGAATGGAAACACAGGTCCCCTGAGTAAAGGGTTTGCCTGAGGCAGTACCAACCTGGGTGGAGCAAGAGGACTAGAAACGCACAGCAGAGCCAGAAAATTCCCAGGGTGGGGCTGACCCAGAGGACTGCTTTACTGAGCCTAAGACACACCCAGCCCTCAGGGGATCGTCAGCCTATAGACAAATGAAGGCAGGAGGCTATAACTGACAGCTAACCAAATACAAACCTGCAGGAAAAAAATAAAAGGGCCTAAGGTGCAGGCTCTGGGAACTCAAAACAGCTTCTCTTCTGCAGAGGAATTTAGCCGGGACAGAAACAAATTCCCACAAAGTTTTTCTGTTCTGTTCTGTCAGTAACATCAATCAGGGGCGGGGTTGGAACTGAGTGAACACCCCACAGCCTCCAACAAGCACCCGAGGTTGTCAGGGCTCACCTCCCCCTGCTGGACAGAGGCAGAGCGCAGTGGCCTGGCTGAGCAGATATATATTTCCTTGTGATTCAGGCAGGTGCAAACCCCTGGAGTATCTGTTCACTAGAGGCAAGTGGGTCACAGCCCTGTGAGGCTATCAGTGACTGGGTGTGACAGAGGTGCAAGGTGGGAAAGGCAGCATCAAGCTTTCCAGACTAATCTATTTGCTAGGTGGGTCCTCCTGACTCCATGGAGAACTGGAGCAAATCATATATGAGTTATCACCAGACCCCTGTGATCCAGTTGCCAGAGACCTTTTAAACTCTCCCACCTGAGACAGGTGCTGACTGAGACAATTGATTTGGACCTTTTGAACTGAGCCAATCATCCAAAAACAATTCAAGTGGTGCCCTATATGTGTGGTTGTAGGATGGTTTGATTTTCCTTTTCCAACTGTTGTGGGGGGAAGGGTGACTTAATTGCTGGTATATCTCCACAGCTGAGACTTCAACCCAGAGTAACTGTTTCACTAGGGTCGGACAGAGACCAGATGAAAATAAGAAAGAACCACTTAGCCCCACCACACCAAACAGGTCCCCATTTTCTCAGGCCATAGCACTATATGGGACCTCGACAGAGCTCCAGGAAAAAAATCAAAGATGTAAAATAATGGGCAGAATCAGAGGAAAAACTGTGGTAACATGAATAACCACAATAAATCAACCCCCCCCCCCCAAGGAAAGATATGGCAGACGTAACTGAAGGTTCCATTCATAAACAGCTGGCCAAGATGTCAGAAATCGAATTCAGAATTTGGACTGCAAACAAGATTAATAGAATGGAGGAAAATTTGAAATTAGAAATTCGAGGAGTAAATCAAAAGTTGGAATTAGAAATTCAAAGAGAAATTCAAAAGTTGTCTCAATAATTTAAAGAATTAAAAGACAAAACCACCAAAGATTTTGGTGCACTGAAGCAAGAATTTGCAGCCCTTAAAGAACTGAAAAATACAATAGAATCCCTCAGTAAGAGTGGAGCAAGCAGAAGAAAGGATTTCTGACATAGAAGACAAAGCCTTTGAACGCTCCCAAACGCTCAAAGAGGAAGAGAAATGGAGAGCAAAATGAATCATTCTCTCAGAGAGCTCTGGGATAATTCAAAAAGGCAAATATTCACCTCATTGGAATCCCTGAAAGTGATGAAGTGGCCTTGCAAGGCACAGAGGCCCTTCTCCATGAAATTATGAAAGAGAATTTTCCAGACATGCCAAGAGATTCTGAAATTCAGATAGCAGACAGTTTCAGAACCCCAGCACGACTCAATCCAAATAAGGCATGCCCCAGGCATACCGTAATTAACTTCACTAAAGTTAATATGAAGGAGAAAATTCTGAAAGCAGCCAGACGTGAGAAATCCATTACCTACAAAGGGAAGAATATTAGAATGACTGCAGATCTCTCTGCTGAAACTTTTCAAGCCAGAAGAGGTGGTTATTGACTTCTAATCTTCTAAACCAAAACAACTTTCAGCCCCGGATCCTATATCCAGTTAAACTGAGTTTCATTTATGATGGAGAAATTAAATACTTTAATGACATTTTGTATGTTGAAGAAATTTGCCATAACCATATCAGCTCTTCAGGATATTCTCAGACCTATCCTTCATAATGATCAGCTCAATCTTCTACCACAAAAGTAAACTCACTCAGAAACTTTT
>CAUYPK010070374.1:0-18323 GCA_963574355.1 Loris lydekkerianus
GAGTCTCACAGCCTCCGGGTGGGGTCAGTTCCAGATAGAGCCAGCCAATCCAACATGCACTCCTTTGTTCTCACAGCCTCCAGGTAGGGCCAGTCCCGGATAGAGCCAGCCAATCCTAAACCTCCTAAGTTACCTCAGTCCTGTGCTGACCAGCCCCCCAACTCGGTCCGGTTTCCCTTGGGAAATTTCCCCCACATTTTGTTGCAACCCAAAATGCATCACGCCAAAGAGTATAAAACCTGCCATCATTTCTACCTTGGGGTCGTCCCCTCTGAGCAGAGTTCTGCTGGAGGTAGGGCCCGACCATGCTTGAATAAAGTCACTCCTTTGTCTTTTGCATGTGTGTCTGGTGATCTCTCAGTGGTGGAATTTGGTCTTAACATTTGGAGGGGGTACCTGGATACCGCTCCTGAGATGTCACTGCACATGGAGTGCCTTTGGAACTGGCTGGTGAATTAGCCCCTAATAAAAGAGTCAGTCTCTCCTTAGCTGCTCTGAAGCAGGCATTGACTTCTCCTCTCTCCCTGTGAAGATCCTGGGTGGCATTATCCAGTAGAAGTCTGTTTCATTTACGTTGAAAATCTGTTGATTATGTAGCCACCTTCATCAACTAACTTAGTGAGATCTTCTGGACAACTTCTGCTTCACCTTGCACTCCTATGATGCATAGATGGCATCTTTCCTTAAACCTCGTGAACCAACCTGTTATCTTCCAATTTTTCTTCTGCAGCTTCCTCGAGTCTCTTACTTAGTCTTCATTAGAATTGAAGGGATCTGGGGACTTGCTCTGGGTTAGGCATTCAATTAAGGGAATATTGTAGCTGTTTTGGTTTTCTTTTCAGACGAATGAGACTTTCTCCATATCAGCAGTAAGGCTGTTTCACTGTCTTATCGTTTGCATGCTGACTGGAGTGACTCTTTTAATTTCCTTCAAGAACTCTTTCTCTGCCTTCAAAACTTGGCTAACTGTTTGGTAGAGCAGTCCTACCTAGCTCTTAGCCTCTCGTCTTCCAACGTGGCTTCCTCACTAGGCTTAATCATTTCTAGCTTTTAGTGAGAGTCATGTGACTTTGCCTTTCACTTAAATACTCAGAGGCCATGGTGGGGTTATTAATCGGGCTAATTTCAACATTGTCTTGTCTCAGGGGATAGGGAGGCTCACAGAGAGGGAGAGAGATGGGGGACGGCCAGTCAGTGGAGAAGGGACAACACACATGTATTGCATTCACTGTCTGACATGGGGCTGGTTCTTGCCATCCCAAAACAGTCAGGATAGTAACATCAAAGATCACTGACCACACAGCATCATAACAGATACGAAAATAATGAAAAAGCTTGAAAATCTGAGCGAGTTGCTAAAATTTGACAGGGAAACACAAAGTGAACACACGCTGCCAGGACATGGTGCCAGTAGACTTACTTCACACACAGACGTCCCATTTGTAAAAGCCTCAGTGTCTGCAAAGCGCAGTGGAGGGAAGTGCAGTAAAATGAGGTCTTCTGTACCGGGCCCGACGGGGAGAACTGAATACAGAGTACCGTTTGGAGAATCCTTTTTTTCAGTAGTTTACATTTTATATTTTTATGGCAACAAAAAGATGAAGGTCAAAAAGGATGTGAGCCCAGAGTTTCTGATTTCAAACTCTGGTCATGGGATCTCAGAAGTTGAGTCAAGAGGACAGCAGAGACCTGCTCCTAAGCTGGCGCCTGGCACCATGTGTGACACTCTCCTTCCTGTTGACAGACAGTCACCATCAATCCGCAAGGCGCACTCACACCGCGCAGAGCAGGACTCTGCCCAGGAAGAGTTTCAGGGTGTTGGGCGAAGTGGAATTTGAACTGCAGGCTCCTGACTTCAGGTGTGCATTGAATCTCAGGAAAAGGTGTAGCTCCAGGGTGACACAGGTCCTGCACCTAGACTCCTGGTGTGGGGTGGGGCTTGGGCTGGTGACTGTGCCCTCTCAGCTCCTGTCCCCCTCGGTACCTTTGTGCAGGGCACACATTGATTCGAACTCTATGCTTCAGGCGTCAGGGGCTGAACTAGAATAAATAGATGTGTTGTTGCAGAGTCTTTCCATATTGATAGCTTTTGCACTCCTCCATGGCATTGGTTTTCTAGTGATTCTGTGATTTTTTGATGGTAGATGCAGATGTGGTGAAATAGGCTTATCTTTTCCCCATTAACAGTTGGATAGAGATTTATAGCCACGTCAAGTTCTCTGCGAAGGATTCATGGGGACTTCATGATTTTTCCACATTTCTGTACTGAACACACTATATATGTTATTCCTCTCACAACAGAACATTTGTCTAACAGTCTGTCCTAGAGTTTTGTTAGGGATCGATGCCATATTTATCAGTTTGTAGGTTCCAGAATCTTACTCTCTGCTCTTTTCTGAAAACCGAGAAAACATTCCTCCGACTCCCATTTCCTGACAGCTGTCCATTTTCCCCCTCAGGAAACCACACTAACAATGGCTCCACAGAAACGCTGGTAATTGCTTTCCGTTGCAGTGGGAGCAGTTCACTGCACCTTGAAGTTTTTTAGAATGCCCTTCCCCATCGCTCTTGCTTCTTCCAGATGATTACGGGTGGCAATAAGAACTGAGCAGGATAATGAAGTGGCTCAGCTTCCCTCCCTTTGAATGGCCAGTTTCCCATTAGTTCTCATTTTGCTTCCAATGGCAACCATTTTATTTTAAGTGATAGAAGAAAAATCTTATTTCCTCAGCAGCGGGATCTCACCCCTCCCCTCCAGTTTTCTCTGGCTTTACTCTTGGTGCTGCAGACTCAGGAGGGGGGTGGATGGTCGCTCTCTAGACCATGGTAGAACTTTTGTTTTGCCAAGTGGGGGATGTCACTGATGGCCAGAAACTGATGCCGAAGATTGGGGTTGAGGGGCACAAGGAGAAAAGAGAGAGAAAGAAGCTGACAGGAAAGAGAACTTTTGAGCAAAAGAAAGGAGATATTATTTAATGGATGAAATGAGATTGTTTTCCTATGTGGTATGTGGAAAAGGTATTAGTTCTGCAAACTATTTTCCTATGAAACTTACATAAAATGATTACCACTGGCTAATGCCTCATGACATTGGGTCTCCTCTAGAGGATGGGATGAATTGCCTAAGGCCAACTCAAAGCCCGAGAGTGCTCAAGAGAGGCTAGGGACCATTCGGCTGTTCCTGTCAAAGTTATTTACCCGCGAGTGCAGCTGCTTTGTGGAACCTAACTCATTTCTGCACCCTGGCTGCAAGAGAGGTTTAGGGGAGTGAGTAAATGCTGATTAGTAGTGCCCAAGAGAGCTACTGTCCTTAAAAAGAACTGTTGGACTAATAATGTTTAAAAATAACAGTATATTAAATTTATACTTTTTGAAAGCTAGTTTTCGTCTTCCTGTTTTTCTTTTTCTTTTTTTTTTTTTTTGAGACAGAGTCTCAAGCTGTCACCCTTGGTAGAGTGCCATGTAGTCACAGCTCACAGCAACCTCAAACTCATGGGCTCAAGGGATTTTCTTGCCTCAGCCTCCCAAGTAGCTGAGAATATAGGTGCCAGCCACAACGCCCAGCTACTTTTTTGTTGCAGTTGTCATTTTAGCTGGCCCAGGCCAGGCTCAGTGTATGTGGCTGGTACCCTACCGACTGAGTATGGGCACCACCACTCCTCTTCCTTTTCAATTTACAAGACTTACTATTCCATTAATGGGTTTACTTATTTTTGCATAAAATAAGACCATTGATTGATTTTAGTTCATTGGATTTTCCCCAGACATTTTAAATTACATTTATAGGATTGATACAGTTTATTTTCAAGGATTTAAAACATCTGAAAGAGCAAACTTAACAATCCTAACAAAAAACCTGTTAAACTGGGAGGCTCATGTGGCTCAAGGAGTAGGGCGCTGGCCCCATATATCAGAGATAACAGGTTCAAACCTGGCTCCAGCAAAAAAAAAAAAAAATCTGTTAAACTGGTAAGTACCATACTCAAGTGATCTCAAACATAGCAATATTATTTACAAACAATAAATTTTTGATACATCTTTCAGCATACAGATGATAGAACCATTATATAGGTTCTCTGGAATATTTATAAACACTTTAATTGGTAATCACTCTTAGATTATTTTATACTAAACACTGAAGCATGCTGTGGGTTTGGTTTACTTTGAGGCCTGGCCTCTGATCTGTCTTCCCAGGGTTAGTTACCCAGCAAAGGGAACACATTTGCCAGCTCAGGTCTTGAGGGGTGGAGTCCTTGGCCTTACATGGAGCTTGTTTCCTGGGCGTTTTTCAGCCCCAGCGCTAGATTACCTCCAGTCTTTCTCTGCTGCCTCATTGGGTGCTGCCTCTCCGGCTATTCTTGCTGGACTTTAAACCCCACTCTGCCATCCTGCTGCTGACAGCTCATTGTGTGCTGCATTCCTCTCCAGCTTCCGCCTGGTGTGAGGCCACACCCTGGTGTCATTCCAGTGACAGGAGTGAAAACACAGGAAGGTGCTGCTGGAGTCCTGTAGAAACTGAGCCTGAGCCACTCCCTCCGCAGTTTCAGGAAACGCATGCTGGCGGAAATAGAAACAATAAAGTGCCATCAAAGAATGTCTCTGTGTTGCTCACAATTTTAGGGAACTGAATCATTCTGTGTGTATTTACATTTTAATGCCTTCTAAGTTTAAATGTGAGGTGAGGGCTCTTTAATACACATTTAATTCATAACTAGGTGTTTATTTCATGACTTTATTTTGATGAAAAAAATCACGACTTGAAGATGCTCTGGAAGTTAAATACAATATACTTTGAAGTGAACAGCAGTACATTAAGGTCTTGGCCTTATGCCTTGTGGTGTGGAGGTGTGTGTGGCTGTGTGTTATGTGTTCTCCCGTATATGTTCCTGTACATATGTAAACATACATGTACATATATGTACCTAAATAAAGTTGTATTATTGAATATGCACTCTTATTTTTTCTTTTAACATTCCATTAGAAACACTTTTGAACCGTATATACTCTTTCCCACCATAATTTTAAAATTCTATAGTTTTCTAAACTGTTCTTTAATATACTTTTAGATTATCGTCAAGTTTTTTCACTGTGAAGAGCATCTTTGTGCATAGAGAATATTTATGATATGTGATTGTTTCTTTAGGCTAGACGCGGAATTACTGGGTAATGGATACAGATATATTTAAGGGTCCAGTTACATATATTGCCAAAGGGCCTTCCCCCAAATTTGTCCTTGTTTACTGGGCTAACAAATCTTTTACAAATGTTACAGCTCTGCTTATGGGAAAGTTATTAGTCTTTTGCTGATTATTTTTCCTGTAATTTTTTTCCAGCTTGGTGTTTGCATATAAGTTTATTTTATAATCAAAATAAAAATAGAAGTTTAAAATTTCTAGGTGATAAAATCTGTTACTCTTTTTTCAGAGTAACAGATTTTTTAACTTAGAAAGTCATTTATCTTTCAGAAACTTTTTTTTTTTTTTTGAGACAGAATCTCACTCTGTCATCCTCAGTAGAGTACGTGATATCACAGCTCACAGCAATGTCAAGCTCTTAGAGGCTCCAGTGATCCTCTTGCCTCAGCCTCCCAAGTAACTGGGGCTACAGGCTCACCACAACACCCGGCTAATTTTTCTAATTTTAGTAGGGATGGGGTCTCACTCTTGGTCATGCTAGTCTCAAATTCCTGAGCTCACGCAGTCCACCAGCCTCAGCCTCCCAGGGTGCTGGGATTATACACATGAGCCACTGCGCCTGGCCTCCCCAAGCATTTTAGATATCTAATGTATTTTTCTACCTCTACAAAATTTTTTTGTTAGACTCTTGTAATTTGTGTGGAATTTATTTCAGTATGAGAGAGGATACCGGGGAAGGGTGAGGTCTAGGAGAGCTGAGGTCTTCTCAAGGAGACCCCAGAATACACCTGCCCAGTTCCTTCCTGTGGTGACTCAGCTCTTAGGAATTTGTAAAAACTTAACTTCCTGGGGCTTGGAGGCTGACCCTCGCTTCCACTTTGGTGGACGCCCCTTCTCCAGCTTGACTGGAACTGACCAATGAGAAAGGTATTGTTGGGCCAGAACTTTTTGACATGGGATAAAAAGGAGAGGACCGAGCCTTTCGGGAGCGCAGCTGTTTGAATTCCTCTGTACAGTTTCCTCTGCCGGCTGAAATGAAGCCCTTCCTCTTATAAACTTGGTGTTTGGATGCTCCTCCTCTCCCTTGGGCCTCGTCTTCCTGCAACAAGTATCTGAAGTGCCTGGGCCTTTGTTCTGGGTCTGTCCTCACCTCCCCTGGAATGACTGAGGTGTCTCCTTGACGTGTGTGTAGGTGCTACTGGTGGGTCACTAGCTCTGCTCCCCTGTGTCACTCGCCGTCCTCCTGCCTTTACCGTACTGCTGTGTCACCTACTGCCTCAGGACTCTTCCTCAGCAACTGCTTTGTTATTCTCACCTGTTTACTCTTTCAGGTGAACTTCGGAAAATTTATGTTGAATTTATAAATTATTGGGGGGAATTGTCCATTTAAAAATCTTTTAGTCTTCACGACCATGCTTGTCGCCTTGCACTATGCTGAGAAGGGACACCAAGAAAGGGGACCCCAGGAAATGGGAGGAAGCCTGAAGGACCCACAGGAACGTTCACCACTCAGCAGTTCTCTCCAAAGAACATGGTAGGAGGTGACCTAGGTAACCTCTGGCCAATAGAAAAGAGCGACACTGCCTGGAAGTGCAGAGAGGCCACTGAAAGAGGGGAGGCCACTCGGAGGGGAGGAGGGTGTGTACAGCTCTGCACAGCCCCTGGGCTCCATCCTTCTCACCTCCTCTCCTTCCTGAGAGGAGAAGTGCTCTGAACTTTCTCATTGTTTTTGAATAAAGTCTCTCTCTGTGACTCTGAGACTCACGCAGGTCACTTCACTCTCTATCCACACTGCCCGTGCTGCTCCAGTTTTATTTTCAGTTTCCACTCACTTTTGCTCTCATTTCCCGCCTTGCCTGGGTTGAACTTTCCAGCTCAGCCGAGTATTTGAAGCAGGTCAGCTGGGTTCCAGGAGCTGGGACCCCCAGCCACAAACAATGTCTTTACTCAAATCTTGTATTTTATTTTTTGCAGAAAATTTTCCAGTTTTTAAATGGGTCATAAATATTTCTAGTTAGGGTTATTATTACTTATAGTTTTGCATTTTGATCTCCTTTGTTGTCATATTTTAAGTCTGCTGATGCTGGGTATTTTAATTTTGTGTATCTTATATTCACCCAGCTTTAAATTAAATCTAATGGTTTCACATTTGATTCCTATACACATGTCATCCAAAAAAATACTTTTTTATATTTCTTTTAAACACTTAGGTTTTGTTTTCTGTCTTATGTCCTTTTTTATCATTTTTTTTTTTTTTTTTTTAAAGACAGTCTCATTCAGTCACCCTGAGGTTGAGTGCCATGGTGTCATAGCTCACAGCAACCTCAAACTCTTGGGCTCAAGCAATTCTCTTTGCCTCAGCCTCCAGTGTAGCTGGGACTATAGGTACCTGCCACAATGCCCAGCTATATTTTAGATGGGGTCTCGCTCTTGCTCAGGCTGGTCTGGAACTCCTGAACTCAAGCAATCTACTCGCCTTAGCCTTCCAGAGTGCTGGGATTACAGGTGCATTGGCCTGAATTTCCTGAAAACTTTTAAAATAATAAAAAAAAGTTTTATGATAAAATAAAAATGTAAAGAATGAGGGTGATGGTGATCTTATATGCTTTCAAGGAAATACTCACGTTTGCAGAAATATTCCATAGAATCTTAACATGTTGAACACAAATTGGTTCTCCTATACTACTAATTTGAATTTATTTAGAGAACACGGTGTTTTTAAATTGGCATCTCATCCATTTTGGGTCTGTGGATCAAGGAACAGGCATAGGCTGGATTATAGATGATGAGGGGTTTTCAAACATGAACCTGTTGAGTAGAACTTTACATTTGTTGTCTTGAAAAACACTGAATGCTTTTGCTCTTTTCCCTTCCTATCTGGTCTCAAGCCTCTTTCCTCTCCCTTGTTTGACTCCCGAGCTACAGTTTATAGGTCTTGCCTGCAGCCACTTCTGAATACTGCAACAAAGCCACGTGCTGCGATTTTTACTAGTCTAAGGCAAAATGATAGAAAAAAAATTAGGTAAAATATTGTGTTTGTTTTAGCATCTGAATTTATTCTACTTAAAGGATTTATTGAGGCGGTGCCTGTGGCGCAAAGGAGTGAGGTGCCAGCCCCATATACCAGAGGTGGAGGGTTTGAACTCAGCCTTGGCCCAAAACTGCAAATAAATAAATAAATAATTTAAAAACAAAAACATTTAAAGGATTTATTGAAATAGTGGCTTTTCTGTCGGTTCCCATAGCTCAGTGGGTAGGGTGCCAGCCACATACACTGAAGCTGGCGGGTTCGAATCAGACCCCGGCCAGCTAGAGCAACAATGACAACTGCCACAGAAAAATAGCCAGGCATTGTGGTGGGCTCCTGTAGTCCCAGCTACTTGGGAGGCTGAGGCTGGAGAATCGCTTAAGCCCAAGAGTTTGAGGTTGCTGTGAGCTGTGATGTAACAGCACTCTACCGAGGGCAACTTGAGTCTCAAAAAAAAAAAAAAATGAAGGAAAGAAAGAAATAGTGCCTTTTCTATTTTGTTTCAGTTCTTAGATGCCAGAATAAAAGGTTGGCAATTCTACATCAGTTTTCTGTCACTCTTCCTCCACTTCTTTTTTCATTCACTGATCCAAGGCTGCAAAGAAAAACTGATTGTCAGTTATTTGTGTTTTGTGTGTTTTTTGCTTGTGTTTTTTTTAAAGCTTACAAACACAGGGCAGGCATTTCCTGGCTGTCCCGGCACATCCATGCCTGTAGGTGTGTTTACTGGTTCACTGACTGAAGAGTGGGAAGAGGAAGAGGAGGCAGGAGCTGGGCTTCACAGCCTGACGTCCCTCCCCACAATCTCTAGAATCTGCTGGGACTTCCCTTCCTCCCCCAGACACTGTCTCCAAACAGTCCCCCTAGAGAACATCCTGTGGGGAGGAGCAGGGGCCTGCCTCAGGGCATCCTCGTCTGAGCCTGGTAGCTGCCACTTGGCTCGCTCTCAGACCCCAGGGAAGCTGCCCTCGGGGGAGCCGTGGTTCTTCTCTGTGAAAGGATAAGTGTTGGTGAGTTTGGGGGTTCCTGTCACAGGTGGGGGGAAGGGACAGCTGACAAGGAGGAGTGTTGAAGGGGCAGAGAAAACAGAGTTGGAAATGCCTAGAAGGAGAATTCCCTTTTCTTTCACTGCTTTCTAGCTTGCATTGAGTACTTGTGTACAGAGCAGTACCTGACGGCTTCAGCCCCAGTCGAGGAAGCCCTCGGTGCTCAAACTTAGCGGTGGGAACAAGATGGCAGCTTCTCCTCTGTGAGCATCTGCTGCCCACTCAGACCAGAATGGCCCCTCCTTTATGAAGCTTTTCTTTTTTTTTTTTTTTTTTGAGACAGTCTCAGCTGTTGCCTTCGGTAGAGTGCCATAGTGTCACAGCAACCTCAAACACTTGGGCTTAAGTGATTCTCTTCCCTCAGCTTCCCAAGTAACTGGGACTACAGGCACTCGCCACAACGCTCAGCTATTTCTTGTTGCAGTTGTCATTGTTGCTTTAGCTAGCCCAGGCCGGGTTTGAACCTGCCAGCCTTGGTGTACGTAGCCGGTCCCCTATCCACTGAGCTACGAGCACCACCTTATGAAGCTTTTCTTGACCATCTGAACCAAGGGTGGGTGAGGGTTGTCTTTTCAGAATCCCTTGGTCCCTTTAGTTAATTTACTTGTGCTGTTTGTTGCAGTCTACCTGGAATTGTACATCTTTGTGTACAAGTGTCACCTCTGCTCAGCTGTACACATGAAGTGCCTTACGGAGTGTGGACATTCAGTAAAGAGTTGTGGAACTCTTGGTGGCTCAGGCCTGTAATCCCAGCACTTTGGGAGGCTGAAGTGGGAGGATTGCTTGAACTCAGGAGTTGGAGACCAGCTTGAGCAAGAATGAGACCCCCTCTCTACTAAAAAAAAAAAAAGGAAAACTAGCTGTTGTGGTGGTGCCTATAGTCCCAGTTACTTGGGAGGCTAAGGCAGGAGGATCGCTTGAGTCCAAGAGTTTGAAGTTGCTGTGAGCTATGATTCCATGGCACTCTACCAAAGGCAACAAAGTGAGACTGTCTCGGAGTAAAAAAAAAAAAAAAAAAGATTTGTGGAATAGAAGAATGAATGAGAAAGGCCTAAAATAGTACTGTTATGATAGTAGCTGCAGAACTTTGCTTTTCTATAGTTTATTTAAAAGCAGTCATGTGATATTTCGATTATTGGATTAAGTTCTGCACAGCTCTGCCACTCTGATCTTGGACAACCTGGGCAAGGGTTTCCATGTTTGAAAATGCGATAGATAGAGGCTTGGTATCCGTAGCTCAGTGGTTAGGGCACCGGCCACATGCACTAGGGCTGGTGGGTTTGAACCCGGCCTGGGCCAGCTAAGCAACAATGACAAATTAAAAAAAAAAAAAAAAAAAAAAAACAGCTGGGCATTGCGGTGGGCACCTGTAGTCCCAGCTACTTGGGAGGCTGAGGCAAGGGAATCATTTAAGTCTAAGAGTTGGAGGTTGCTGTGAGCTGTAACGCCACAGCACTCTACCGAGGGCGACATAGTAAAGACTCTGTCTCAACAACAACAAAAAACAAAATGCAATAGATAGGATAACAAAGGTTCTCAGAATTTAGTGCACAGAAGAGTGAAATAAGGTGTTTGTAAAAACTGTTATGTGTCTTGGCTCTACCCTCTGAGACTTACTGGGCCTGGGAAAGGGCTGAGAGCCTGCAGGTTAAATATACCCCCTAGGGCAGGTGGTCCAAGGAGCATCTGTTAAGAACTGTGGAACAAGAGATCTCTAAGCTTTCTCCAGCTCTGTTGTTGTAAAAGAATACTACAAGACATTATGGACATCTTTTTGTAAAGCTACCCAGTTTCAGAAAGATCAGTCTATTTTCCATACTGTGCAAGGAGTGCAGATGATTAGCATATGTGGTTTAATTTAGTAGAAAAGTGTGTTTTTAAATCCCCTTAAAGGAGAGAACAGTCAGTAGGTATCTCTGTTTTAGTAGGGATATGCTAGTACAGCTTCCTGCTGAGAACTGTTGTCCCGGAAATATTTACCTTCCAAGAGTTTCTATACTTATCAAATACATTTACTTCACTAATGGCATTGTACACATACAAGCAGACCAAAGGTTTCAATGATACAGCACCAAACACAAGAGGCTGTCAAACTGTATGTATAATAATTTGTCCATTCCTTCAGAAACTTGAGCTGAAAATATTTTATTAGTAAAATATATCCACAGTGCTAAAAGATTTCTTAAAATGTTACCACTCACTGAAGTGAACTTCTTTTATCATTAGAGGTTTTTTTTTCTCTTTTCTCTTTTTTATTCTTTAAAACAATTAAAGCCAGAAATGAAAAGAAACTCTTACTCAGAACAACTTTCCTCTTTGTTATTTGCTCATTCCATTAAGTGCCCTTAATAGATTAAATGATTTGGGGATTAAAAGGGGGGAAAAAGGGACACACACTGCTAAAAAGTGATTTGTGTGTGGAGAGAGGGAAATGGTTACTACAAGGAGTGTATGAGATTGTATTTTATTTATTTTATAATTTTATGCCTCAGTCATAACACAAAAGTTAAGAAAGTTAAACTCTAGTTGAGGAGTAATATAGGTTATTTAAGCAAGTGTAAACAATTCAAGGGGAAAAGAAGGAAGGATGCCATTCTGCATTCTCTGCATTCCCTGAGCATTTTGCTCAGCACGGCCAACGAGTCCTTCCCAAGATCCTCACCTGCGAGCTTCCCAAGGCTGCAGGAAATGGACCCAGCATTACTGTAAGTCCCACGTCAAGCCAAGAGTTTGGAAGATATGTTTTACTTTATTAGATTCCAAATTAAATTTCTTTGACAATACTCAGAGGAAGCAGATGGATTTTCAGTGGGCTTCAGGTTGTACAAAACCAGAGGTCTACAGATTTTAGCCCGGGCGGCTTGTCAAAGGTTCTTCTGTAGCAGAATGATTGTCCTGAAGTACAAGCAGAGGCATTTCCTCCCGGCCTTCCTGTTGATCAGATTAGTTCTTTTAAACAGCCCTTTTTAAAGAATGTAAGAGACTTAGGCATGTTTGCACTCCCTCAACACAGCTGTCGGAGGAGTGGCGGAATCGGAATCGTGGCGATAGGAAGACTGAGGGGAAGAAGTCTGGAAGGAAAGTAACTGTGCGTCACCTGCCAGGTGGGAGCAGCCTGTGGGTCAAATCTTGGGTCTGTTTAACTTTTTCTAGTTAGTCTCTAAATCACCCTCCACCAAATTGATTCAACAGGTTTTTGGTTTTAAAACAAAACTGCTTATTAGTAATATAAAAGAAATCTGAGCTGAATTGGGCACTGGCTCTTAACTTGGGGGAGGGAGTGAGTTAGAGAGGGGCCTTCTGTGTTACCCGTGTAGATGGCAGTCGCTTCACATCTTACCCAACACTGTTAAATACAGCCACTAGGCCAACTAGGAATTTCGTACTTAACCCTAGTTACGAACTGAATTCTGGCCCCTTCTTTTTCATCGGGCCTGGTACCATGCGCCTCCCCGTCATTTTGTAGCCCGTTTTTTGCAGTCTTATTGAATGATTTCTTTGCCTAACCATTTAGAATGTAAGTCACAAAATTGTTTTTAGAAAGGTTGCTGATGTCTGTCAAAGCTGTAACTGCTGCCAGGATGTCTTTGTTGGTATCAGCAAGGAGGATGTGAGAGTCATTTCATCTGTACGGTCTGCTCTGTTGTGTAGCTTTGAGTCTACCGACACATCTTCTCCTGTGCCAAAACCAAAGCACAAACACACAAACAGCATGTGGTAGAAACCCTGTCAGATCCTTTGTTGGTGGGGAAATTGTTAATGAACGGCTCACTTGGTCTCTTTAGTTGGTGCACTTGAGCATCTAAGATTAACTTGGGCTGATGGCTGATTTGAGGATGGAGACGTGTAGCCTGACTTCTGAGTATCTAGTACAACAACACATTCATTTCAAATTGTATTTGATGCTATCTCTGGATCTAATGTTATAAGATGTCACAGAAATGAGAAAATTCACAAATTCCAGAACCATACTAAGAGGGCTGAGCTCAATTAAAAAAAAAAAAAAAAAACAACAAAAAACCCCTCAGTAATCTAAGACTCTTTGTTTGCAAATAGGCATCCTTGAATGCTTTGCTTTGCTTTCCCTAGCATAGAACATATTTTTAGACTGGTGTATGTAGGTAGTGTTAAGGAAAAGGCCACTCTTAAAAATATCGTCATCGTTTCATTGTTCAGAAACACTTTTGAAACCTTCATTTCTCTGAGTATCTGGGAATGACTGGTAAATATCTTCAAAGCTTCCTGCATAGAGGTGAAAAGTATATATCCAGTGTGTGGGTCAAAACTGAGTGTACTAATATCTAACAGGTGATGAAAATTAATTAAAGTCTTGATGTGATCCTGTCTCTATCAGTTAACATCACAGATTAGCAGACAAGGAAACCAGGCCTAGAGCGTAAATTACTGTCAAGGTTAAACAGTGAGACTGTGGTATTTGAACTCAGGTTGTGAACCTCTAAACTTTACCTTCTTACCTACCTTGGTGGACTGCCTATCTTCAAAGGATGCCTCAGTAGGAAAGGGAACAGTCGATGGAGTGAAAAGGCAACCTAAAATGGGGAGACATATTTGCAAACCATGTGCCTGATAATGGGTTAATTTCCAGAGTATATAATGAACTCTTACAACTCAATAGCAAAAATACAAATAACCCAATTAAAAATTGGGCACAGGGCTTCAATGGACAGTTCTCCAAAAGAGACCAACAAGGCCAATGGGTATATGAAAACATGCTCAACATCCCTAATCATCCAGGAAATGGAAAGCACACCTGTCAGGATGGCTGCTATTAAAAAAAAGAAGTGTTGGAGGCTCGGCGCCTGTGGCTCAAGCCGCTAAGGCACCAGCCACATACACCAGAGCTGGCGGGTTCGAATCCAGCCCAGGCCTGCCAAGCAACAATGACAACTACAACCAAAAAATAGTTGGCCGTTGTGGTGGGCACCTGTAGTCCCAGCTACTTGGGAGGCGGAGGCAGGAGAATCGCTTAAGCCCAAGAGTTGGAGGTTGCTGTGAGCTGTGATGCCACAGCACTCTACCCAAGGCGACAGCTTGAGGCTCTGTCTCAAAAAAAAAAAAAGTGTTGATAAAGACGTGGAGAAAAGAGAGTCCTTCACTGTTAGAGGGCATGTAAAATGGAGCTGCAGTTATGGAAAACAGTATGGAGAATTCCTCAAAAAAATAAAAATACATCTGACCTAGCAATCCCACTGTTAGCTATATTTCCAAAAGAGAATGGAGGAGCTTAAAGAGATGTCTGCTCTCCAGGGTTCATTGCAGCATTATTCACAATAGCCAAGATACAGAAACAACCCAACTGTCCATTGACAGATGAATGGATACAGAAAATGTGTTATATACATACAATGGAGTATTATTCAGCTAAAAAACGAAGGAAATACTACCATTTGTGACAACACAGGTGACCTGGAGGACACTGCTAAGTGAAGCAAGCCTGTCCCAAAAGGACAAACAGTTTCATTTACTCCAGTTATACACAAACATCATCAAACTCAGAGAAGCAGAGAACGCAGTGGTGGTTACCAGGGGTTGCACTGTAGGGGACATGGGGAGCTCAGTTCAAGGAATTTATTTATTTATTTATTTGTTATTACTTTTTGAGGCAAAGTCTTACTCTGTTGACCTGAGTAAAGTGCCGTGGTGTCATCACACCTCACAGCAACCACAATGTTTTGGGCTTGAGCATTCCTCTTGCCTTAGCCTTCTAAATAGCAGGGGCTAGAGGCACCACTACATCCAGCTAGTTAGTGCAGTTTTAGTAGAGATGGGGTCTCTCTTGCTCAGGTTGGTCTTGAACTCCTCAGCTCAAGGAATCCGCCTACTTCGTCCTCTCAGAGTGTTGAGATTACAGGTGTGAACCACCATGCCGTGGTGGTTTTAAACACCGTGAGGAGTTTAAAAGCTTTGTTTGGCCAGTTTTTAAGAACTGCAAACAACTCATGCCAATAGCGAATGCTAAGGTATTGCACACTTCAAAATCTGCTGAGGGTAGACCTTAACACAAAAAAACCCAAAAACCAATACCTCCATAATCTAAGGGACATAAGGAAACTGGGAGGCATGAGATACGTCTGTTACCTTTGTCAGGGTAGAAGTTGCATGTGTTCAGCCTCATCAAATGGCACACGTTACATTTGTACAGTTCTTTGTATACCAATTATACCTCAGTTAAGCTGTTTAAATTAAAAGGAAAACAGACAAAGACTGCACCAGACCTTGGTTAAGGCTGTTTATTGTTAGTACAGCTCTGTTTTTATGGAAAAACAACAAAACCGTTGAGTGTACAAATACAGAGAAGTGGTTAAATAAATTATTGAACTAAGTTGTACCAAGAAAGAAGTGATTGAAGATATGACAGAAGAGGAAAGCAACATATATAGTAAAAACGCTTATAATTTTAAAGTTTTATTCAAGTGAGAATTTTTTTAATATGACATATTTGACATATTTCAGAAGAGCTAACAGTTAAAATAATCCTCATTGCCAGTCTGATACATTTATTTTAATATTATAATTTGGGCCATACCGTCTGGAGAAGGGTGTGCATCTGATGGCACAGTGCTGTCACATCAGTACTGGGGGTCAAGAGTGTGACTGATGGTGGGGACCACAGAGTTGCTGCTGCTGGGGTAGAAGACCCAGTACCTCTAAACCATGGACCGATCCTTAGTACAGCCGTAGAAATACACACCTAAGAAAATATTCAAAGAAGGAAAAAGGCCACTTGAGAATCAAGCTCTTGAGTCTGGGTCCTGGGGAGGCTCCTGGACAGGGGGCCTGGAGGCCACTGGAGGGAAGCAGGAGGTGGCTCTGTACCCTGGTGCTGAAAACCGACTTGGGTACACGGGAGCAACCCCAGGCTTGTCACCCAGCTCTTTCCAGCCTTGAGACAGCTTGTGGCCTTTCTTAGACATTACTTCCCTACTGAAACTGTATTTGATATTCTCCTTAACCTATTTTCACCACTTGTATGTGAATGTGGGGAGGGGAGGAGCTGGAGAGGGAGGGGCCCTACTTACTGTGCAAGTCACTCTCCTCCCCTTCTCACCCCAGCCAGCCCCTCCTCCCCCAGTAGCATCTCTTGTTGGTCCAGGCAGAGTGCGAAACAGATACGTGTAAAAGGGAAGTCATTTTTTTTTTTTTTTTTTGCTGTTTACATGGACAGTTGGAAATTATACATAGCTATGGAACTCTAAAATTTAGGGGCACCTTTCCAAAGAAAGCTTCCAGGGGTCTAGAGATGTTTTTTGTTGGTTTGTAGCTTTCTATTCTAAGAACAGTTTGTTGTCAAACTGAACTGTTGGCTGTTTTTCTAAAATAAGATTATGTATCAGAATGATCTGACTTATAAAAATAAAGTACTTACTTGAAGATATATCAGCTTCGTCCAAGGATTCACAATGGCTCTCGGAAAAGTCCAGGGGTAACGCATAAGATCAAGTCAGTTTAGATCACACCTGATGAGTCATAAGCAGCTTTAAAAAACAAACAAAAATGTACTTTACTTTTGGGAAAAACAAGCAAATGTTAAGTTTTAAAGAGTCAGGCAAAGTATTTGTTTTTAAAAGGAATAATCTTTCATTTTATGTCTTGGAATTAAACATTAAGGCTAATCTTCTAAAATCTTTTGTGTTTGTTATATTGCTTCACCTAAAATTTTAAGAACAATGAATATTAATTAATGTGATATCCCGAATAACATTAGGTGTAGAATGCTGCCTTGTTAGAGCAGATATAAACTTGACATGTTACACAGAAAATTTTGACAGAGGTAGGGAGAAAGTGATTTAACCCCAAGTTTAGAAGCAATGAAATACTTGCGTTTGGGGGCATTTTGGTTAGTGCAGTGATTTTCAACCAGCGTGCCCTGGTGCACCAGTGTGCTGTGAGTGGATCTGAGGTTGTGCCAGGAAAAATTTTAAAGATTTTTTTTAATTTTCGAAAGATGTTCAAACCACGGTAAGCATATTTTTTTTTACTCTTTTTTATTAGCATAATTTAATTGTGCCATGGGAGTATAACTATAGGCTCAAGTGTGCTGTGAGATTAAAAAAAGTTGAAAAACACTGCCCTGGGGGGAAGCTTCACTGGGTCTCATAAATACTTGTGTAAGCAATTAGGAGGTGGTCAGCCTGTCACAGAGGGAAATTTGGGATGCTTTCAGGTTCTGGACCAGAGTGTGCTGGTTCTTTAGAGTTGTATTCACAGAACTTCTGGGTCCTACACTGCCCTCCAGTTCTCAGAGGAATGGAGGGCTCCAGCAGTCCCTATAGTTTTTATCATTGAACATTCTCAGGGATGTGAACTGGGACCACCGACAGACACGTCTTTGAGCATGTGAAGCAACACTGCTCAATAGAATCTCCTGTGCTGTTAAATGTGGTTGCCTCTAGATACATGGGACTTAAAATGTGGCTTCTGTGTAACTGAAGAAGAGAACTTCAAACTTCATGTAATTTAAATTTAAGTAGCCCATGTGGCCATTGGCTACCATATTGGATGGGGCAGGTATAGTTTCAGCCTAAGTAACAATTACATTTGGTTATTGGAGATGCCACCCTACAGAGAGGACAGTGACAACTTTCCTCCTAATGTTAGGGAGAACCAAAACTCACAACCTGCATTTGGGAGAGAATTTTTGGACTTGAACACGGCATCTCTTCCACTCAGGATCTGCTGCAGGAATTTGTATAGCATGTGGGAGAGAGGACTCAGATGAGTTAAATAAGGCTGGCTGTAGTTTGTAATGGTGACAAGGTACTTGGGTAAAATAATACCAAAGGAATGAAAACAAAGTTAAAAATCACTCATAAAATAAACTTTTGGAGGAGTGGATTAAAGATGGCGGCTGAGTAACAGCTTCCCTGTAACTGGGCTTGGCGAATCTGGGGAGACAAGACTCCAGACATCTCTGGCCGGTGGGATCTGCCTATGATCATCCCTTTGAGAATACAGGAACCCAGCAAGGGACTTCTGGACCCCAGGAGGAAGACAAAAACAGTGGAAAACTGGCAAGTGGCTGCGTGTGTTCGATCAACCTAATCACGCTGGCAACCGTGAGTACAAGCAGCAGTGAGACTGCAAACCGGAAAG
>CAUYPK010070379.1:0-43575 GCA_963574355.1 Loris lydekkerianus
GCCCTCCATAGCACCAATGACGGGTAAGATTCCCAAAGCGGGGACAACCTAAGACAGGATATGGAGAGGCTGCATGGCGGATTACATTCATAGTACCCAAAGACGGGTAAGATCACTCTGCATTCAGTCAACCTAAGACAGGGACCAAACCATTGATGTTTGTGTCCCCATGACGGGTAAGACTGAAACTGCAAGAGCAGGCAACCTAAGACAGGAGCTATGTTTATCCGCCATACAAAAAACAAAAGAGGGAATTTTTGGGCCCTGCCATGTGCCTGAGGCCTAGTGCAACTTCCTGAGCCTGACTAGAAGTAGATCCATGGAGCTACGTCCATGTAACAATGACTCAGCAAGGCCCGGCCTGAAACTGCCTCTACCTAGATACAGCCAACGTGGTACCATGCCATTGGCCCAACCCTGTCACGCACCTCATCACCTGCCTTCTTTCCCCGCCCCTTCCCCACGCTCTATATAAGTGGCTGCTTGACGCAATAAAGTTGAGTTCCTGCTTAAAAAAAAAAAAAAAAAAGAATTGGGCCAGAAGAAAGCAAACTTTCTATCTAAAAAGAGAACATTCTTGCCAAGATGAGCAGTTAAACCTCCAAAAATTATGCTAAATAATGGATGTTAAGAGCACTTACAGTCCATGAGTCTAGGAAGTCTGCACGCACTTTACAGACATCAAGATAATCTTTCCCCCGACTGGAACCAGATCATGAGGAATACATTTTCGCATTTATATACCTGCTGCACAAAATTCACCACTCTGATTTTAACCTAATCCACATAGCAAATCATCCTTTACTAAAATTCTTTGCTCTGAATCTAAACCAACTGAAACCAAGAAACCTGAAGCCACATATGGAAAAGAATTTATCCTCTAAAAACGAGGTGTCTTATAACAGAGGATGCTAAAAGTAGACAAGAAGCTTACCGAGTTAGAGTCTTTGCATTTCATAGCCTTCTTCTGCCATTTTCCAAAAAGAGAATTTTAAACCACCAGGAGACACGTCCTATGATCAGAGAAAACTTAACTGTTTGACCTCTGAAAACTATGAGAATATGGTTTTATATATGCTGAATTGCTAACTGTACCTGCATTAGTGCTGGTTTCTTAATTCATCTGAATTAAACTTGTCTGTTTGTACTACGAAGATGTACATCATCTGAAAAATAATGTCTTCACAGCTATCTGGATCCATTAATTCCACTTCCATCCTAAAGAAATATTTCCAAAGGGGAAAAATGCTAATCACTCAGAAACGTTTATAATCAGCTTTTTTTTTTATGATCGCGAAAATCAAGAATGAGTAACAATTAGACAATGGTTAAATAAACTATGATAGCAATTCAGCTAGAATAATCGGCAACATTAAAAGTGATGCATAGTAAAGCATATATAGGAAGAAATCCCATGTGAATATTATGCCTCATCATTGTAGGCTTTAGAATTTACAAATTGTTTTTTATGTTACATTATCTCACTTGATCTTCGCAACACCCCTGTGAAATAAAAGCAATTATCTCCATTTGCTGGTAAGAAAATGGACTAGTGGAGGTGAAGTGGTTTGTCCAGGGTCACTCATGAAATATTCAATGCATCGATCACACCGATTTAAAACCACAGGTACATAGATCAAGGGTGGAAATACCATAGCCAGTTGCAAATAATTGCTTCCTTAAAACACCATGTTTTTCTCTGTGTGTATACGCTTATGTTTTTTTGCAAAGCTCCTTTAAACACTTCTAAGATGATTTATCCTAATCACTGAAGCCATTTTCTTTGGCTTCCTTATGAAACATCAAAATCTGGAGATTAACTATAACATGGATTTTTCTTTGCCTTTTGCAGATACAACAAATCATAGGTAGGGTCTGCAGTCTCCTACAGAAAAGAACCTTCTCAGGAGTGGCCAAACAACCACCTTTGTCACTTGGCCTACCCACTGCATGTCCAGTCCCCACATTGCTATGGCCACCAGGGAGCCCCACTCACTCTTGCTGGGGGCATTCACTTGTATACCCACTAAAGAGATTCCCTTCTAAAAAATCAAGGCCCCAAGTCCTTTGTGGTTGCAAGCAACCAGAGCTGCATTCAGGATAGCTGCTCCGTAGCAGCCAGAGTGATCTGATATAAGGAGCAAAGTTCTCTGGTCAGGTACCTGTTTTCATGTGGCAGACCTATCCTCACCAATATTTTGTTCCTTCTGTTTCTCTTTTGTTTTCTTTGAGCTTTGATGTCCTTTCTGGGACAGAAGCATTCTCCACTGGGAAAGCTCATCTCTAAGCAAATGGCACGATCAAGTTTCTCCTCATAAACATGCAAACGCACGTCACTGTCTTGGAGATCATACCTTTTCCGTTACAGCGTGAACAACTTCCATTTAAAAATGATCTCTAAAGGATTACTGCCTGGCCACAACTTGATTGTAAACACAAATATAAAACCCTGAACTGAAATCTGGAAGCAATATTCAGTTGTAAGTGGGTATCTAGGTGACAAAGTGTACGAGTGTATCTTTAAAAATTCTCAGGTCTTGGCCTGGCGCCTGTAGCACAATAATGGTGCCAGCCACATATACTGAGGCTGGTGGGTTCAAACCTGGCCTAGGCCTGTTAAACAACAATGACAATTGCAACAACAACAACAAAAAAATAGGCATTGTGGCGGGCACTTGTCGTCCTAGCTACTTGGGAGGCTGAGGCAAGAGAAGCACTTAACCCCAAGAGTTAGTGGCTGCTGTGAGCTATGATGCTACAGCACTCTACTGAGGGCGACATAGTGAGACTCTGTCTCAAAAAAAAAAAAAAATTCTCAGGTCTTAAGGACTGAGAATACTTTCAAGAACTCTAGTTTGAAAAACCTTTGCTCTGATCCCACAGCATTTTGGCTACAGCCCTCTTTCTCTCCTTCTTTTCAGAATCAAGCTTTGGAGAGAATTGTCCACACCGGTCACCTCCACCTACTTCTCTGAAGCATTCTGGCTTCAAGCCCTGCCCCTCCACCTTTAGAGAAGTCAGCGGGCACGGTTCAGGGCTTGCTTCCTGCATTGCTGTGTCATGTTTGGACTGTCTCAAACTTTCCCTCCTCTTCTCTTATCTTCATGATGAATATGTAGTTCCCTTTCTAGGGGCCTCCTCTTTCCATTTTCATGTTCATCATCCCCCAGGAAATCCTCAAACAAAGACAGATGGGAAATGGTGATAAACACTTTAGCTTCCCCACCCTCAAGCAGGCCAGCTCACAGGTGCACGCTCCTCACCATTTCCAAGACGTCCCCAGAGATTAAGCTCCAGGTCCCCATAAGGGTAACTCGTGTGACACTACACCCTTGTGTTTGGTTTCTTCTCATCTCTGTTTCACTTCCTCCCTTCTGTATCTCTATTTTTTGAGATCATCTCCCAAATAAATGATTGGCCATTCAGTTCTTTGTTTCAAGATCTGCTTTTGGAGGAATTGAATTGTTCTGAGAAATAGCTCCTCTCTGGGATGCTGGAGATGTGAGGCTGTCAGGCCTTTGGCTGAACCCAACCCAGGAGGCAGGAGAGCTGGGTGATACAGCATGCAAGGGTCAACTGTAAGAGCATAGAGCTCCTCCGAGAAGGTGGGAGGAACAGATCTGGAGGCAGTGAGGTGCAGCAAATGTACATGAACAGCACCTTGAGAAACGGAGACACTAACTTACCCCGCTTCTTGGATAGAATCCTGTGTGGTCGTTGTGCTGCTAGGCCTACATGCATTTCCTGATCTTTCTGTAATTGATATACGTTGTGTTTCCAATAAGAATGAAAAATAGTATATTAAGTTATAAAAGTCATGCTTCTAGGCGGCACCCATAGGTCAGTGGGTAGGGCACCAGCCATATACACTGAGGCTGGAGGGTTCGAACCTGGCCCGGGCCAGCTAAACAACAATGACAACTGCAACCAAAAACAGCTGGGTGTTGTGGTGGGTGCCTGTAGTCCCAGCTACTTGGGAGGCTGAGGCAAGAGAATTGCTTAAACCCAAGAGTTTGGGGTTGCTGTGATCTGTGATGCCACAGCACTCTACTGAGGGTGACATAGTGAAACTCTGTCTCAAAAATAAATAAATACATAAATATGACTTGGCACCTATAGCTCAGTGAGTAGGGCACCAACCAAACACACAGAGGCTGGAAGGTTTGAGCCTGGCCAGGGCCTGCTAAAACAACAATGACAACTACAGCCAAAAAATAGCCAGGTGTTGTGGCAGGCACCTGTAGTTTCAGCTACTTGGGAGGCTGAGGCAAGAGAATCACTTAAGCCCAAGAGTTAGAGGTTGCTGTGAGCTGTGACGCCAGGGCACTCTACCCAGGGTGACATAGCGAGACTGTCTCAAAATATATGTATATATGTATAGAAATAATAATAAATAAATAAAATTAAAGTCATGCTTCTAAAGAAAAATGAGTCTTCAAAGAAATTAGGCATTGTAAATTTGTTACTGAGAATAGTCTAAAAGTCTAATTTCATTTTTATTGAGGGGTCAATCATTATTAACCAAAAGCTCTATAAAAAAAATGGCAATCTCTCTATACAACAGTTTACTACAGAGGAACAAAACAAATCTTGGATTGTTATCACTCTGCTGAACAGGGTCAGTTACAAAAGCCACGTATGGTTATGAAAGTCTCGCCTGGGGGAAATAACAGCAAAATATAATTTCAAGTCTGGCTCACTACAAAATATATTTTTATTTAATTCATCAGGATAGATGGATTGAAGAAACATCTGGCTGTAGAAGGAAGAAACTAATAAGAAACAATGCAATGAATATTTGTTAGAATACAAAATGATTACTAGTCCCTTTTACTCTAAAAAGAGTCATTCTTTTACTTTTATTAAAAAATTGTGGCTCAAGTGATATCGCAATTCTTAGCAAGAAACAGGCAAGATTTTGTTCTTTAGATACACACGTATCATGGTTCATTCTTCTGTATATGGGTACATGTTATACACTACCACGTATGTAAATGACCTCCCATTCATTAAGTATGTGACAACCAGAAGACAAGGAAAAAAATCAAAGCATTGTTAACATTTGTCTGGACTGGCCAAATGCAGTGGCTGATGCCTGTAATCTTAGCAGTCTGGGAGGCTAAGGCAGGTAGACTGCCTGAGCTCGAGTGTTTGAGACCAGCCTAAGAAAGAGTGAGACCCTTCTCTACTAAAATTAGAAAAAATAGCCAGGCACAGGGGTGAGCACCTGTAGTCCCAGCTACTCAGGAGGCTGAGGCAAGGGGATAGCTTAAGTCCAAGAGTTTGAGGCCGCTGTGAATTATAATGCCATGATTCTCTACCCAAGGCAATGGAGTAAGACTCGGTTTAAAAAAAAAAAAAAACAAAAACAGAAAGAAAAAGAGTTGACTGAACCAAATAAATACATTTGATTTTTTAAATTGGGGTAAAACATACATAACACAAAACTGACCACTGTAACCACTTTTAGGTGGTTAAAGTTGATTAGCATTAAGCGTATTTACATAGTTTTGCAACCATCACCATCATCCATCTCCAGAACTTTCCATCTTCCCAGACTGAAACTCTGTGCCCACTTAAACACCAGCCCCCATTGCCACCTCCCTCCAGACCCCGGCAAACATCGTTCCGCTTTCTGTCTCTGTGAATTTGACTATGCTAGGGGACTGACGCAAGTGGAACCATGTGATATTCACTGTTTTGTGTTTACATTATTTTAGTGGCATGCTACCTTCAAGATTCGCCTATGTTGAAGCATGTGTCCCAATTTCATTTGTTCTTAGGCTGCGTTTTTTCCATTTTTTGGCTATGGTGAAGAATGCTGCTATTTACTTTGGTGTACAAATATGTTTGAGTCCCCGTGAACTTGATTTTTAAGAGAAATCTCATTTCTTTTTTTTTTAAACACTTGGGCTTAAGCGATTCTCTTGCCTCAGCCTCCCAAGTAGGTGGGACTACAGGTGCCCACCACAACGCCCGGCTATTTTTTTGTTGTAGTTATCATTGTTGTTTAGTAGAACTGGGCCAGGCTCGAACCTGCCAGCCCTGGTGTATGTGGCTGGCGCCCTAACCGCTGAGCTTCAGGTGCTGAGCTGAGGAATCTCATTTCTAACACATTTAGGATATGTGATATATATTTAAGCCCCCCCCCTTTTTTTTTTGCGGTTTTTGGCCAGGGCTGGGTTTGTACCCACCACCTCCGTTATATGAGGCCGGCGCCCTACTCCTTTGAGCCACAGGCGCTGCCCTATATTTAAGCCTTTTGAGAGGTTCGAGTTCAAGGGCCTTTAGAAAGAAATTAAGCAGAAGAAATATTTGTTGCAGTTTTGAAATATTGATAGAAAACAGATGTAAACAAGGAGAGAGGCTTAACCCAAAGGAAATAAAGTTTCAGCTTAATGTCAAGATATGAATGTCAGGTACATATTGACTATTATACATCCTGTGTTTCTTTTTTATAGATATTTGTTTTAGCTTCCTGGAACTGAACAGGAAGAGATGAAAACTTTGGAGGCTGGGTTAGTTAAAGTGTTCAGACGATACTTAACTTTAGTGAGAATTATTTTATTTAACACCAACTTAAACTCTTCTAACTTGGGCAGTGCCTGTGGCTCAGTGAATAGGGCGCCGGCCTCATATACCAAGGGTGGCAGATTCAAACCCGGCCCCGGCCAAACTGCAACAAAAAATAGCCAGGCATTGTGGCAGGCGCCTGTAGTCCCAGCTACTGGGGAGGCTGAAGCAAGAGAATCACCTAAGCCCAAGAGCTGGAGGTTGCTGTGAGCTGTGATGCCACAGCACTCTACCGAGGGTGACAAAGTGAGACTCAGTCTCTAAAAGAAAAAAAAAACTCTTCTAACTTATTCTGTGATTTTAAGTAAACTGCAAATTTTTCTACTGGAAAATGGGCTTTCCTTTATAGCGATACGTATGAGTTTACACAGTTTCTATCACTTGGCATCTAGGAAGTTTGAGAGACATTTTGTTTTGGCTGCAAATACTGTCAGGTTATTTCACAGGTTAAATAAACACAGAGAGCAAATTCACCTTGTCAGGGGGTGCGATAACACAAATAAAATAGACGATCAGTTGAGCATTGGCCCATATAACCTCAAAAGGCGATTCTTATTTGAAAACCATACAAAAAAGATGTTTTGTAGAGCAAGTAAGTAGCTGAAGCCAGCTTCTGAACTGTAAGCCTCCGGCACTCCTCCCTGTAACCACAGCCTGGAACTGTTGCTAGGTAACCATTTTGAAACAGACACCTAGCAACTATTAACTGCCATTTTCCTCTTCTGCTCTATGAGCAGAAATCTTAATTCTTAAATCCAGTGTAACACCAAAAGTCCAGAAAGGGTGGAGGGAGCAGAGAGAGGGAGATGACAGTACCTATTTATGGAAATGCTTAGAAAGGAAATAACATACCAGAAATAACTGTGTTCTTATCACGTTCATTGTTTTAGCCTTACCAACACTTCCCAAACCAAAGGGGTTACTTTACATTTTTATAGGTTACGCTTCTTGGCATTTCTCTCCAAATTCACTAAGTATGTCACAAGCTAAATTTAAACTGTTTGGCTCATTTTAAAAGCTCTTCTATGAGCATGAGGAGTTATTAATAATGTACGTTATAGCTTAGTGAGTGGGGCGCCGACCCCGTATACCGAGGGTGGTGGGTTCGGGCCTGGCCCCGGCCAAACTGCAACAAAAAATAGCCTGGCGTTGTGGCGGGCGCCTGTGGTCCCAGCTACTGGGGAGGCTGAGGCAAGAGAATTACCTAAGCGCAGGAGCTGGAGGTTGCTGTGAGCAGTGATGGCACAGCACTCTACCAAGGGCAATAAAGTGAGACTCTGTCTCTACAAAAAAAAATAATAATAATGTACGTTATGCTCCTCACTATCAATTATTATTCCATGCAAGGGCAGAATCTTTTTTGGGAGCACAGCCTACTTCGTGCACCCCTTTCGTTGACTAGAATAGCATGTTAAAGAATACTTTAGAATGTCTCACGGAAAGAGTTATATCATGGCCCCACTTTTTTTTCTGTTTTTTTTTTTTTTTTGAGATAGAGCCTCAAGCTGTCACCCTGGGTAGAGTGCGGGAGCGTCACAGCTCACAGCAACCTGCAACTCCTGGGCTTAAGCAATTCTCTTGCCTCAGTCTCCCAAGTAGCTGGGGCTACAGGCGCCCACCACAATGCCTGGCTATATTTTGGTTGTAATTTTCATTGTTGTTTGGCAGGCCCAGGTTGGATTCGAACCCGTCAGCTCTGGTGTATGTGCCTGGTGCCTTAGCCGCTTGAGCTACAGGTGCCAAGCCAATGGCCCCCTTTATGAGGGATGTAGGGTTGGTGGAAGGATAAAAGGCAGAGAGAAGAGGTACGAGTAAAATGTATATTAGGATTTTACTTAATCCTTACTTAGGATCAAGTTCATCTGTGAGTTACAGAAAATCCAAAATGACCATGGCTTAAACAAAGAAGTTTCCTTTTTGTTCTGTGTACACTCAGCCATATGAAGACTCCATGGTCAAGAGGAGAAGGGAGGCTTCTTCCATCTTCTGGTTATATCATCCTTAGTACTTGTCTTCTGCTCCGCATGGTCCAAGGTGGGTGCGACTCTGCAGGCCTCCTGTTCTCCGTCTACCCTGTAGGGAAGGAGAGAGGTGAGAAGGGCACCCCTCTCTTCACAGACACAACTGGAAGTTCTCATTCCACAGACAGTTTCTTTAGCTCTGGGTCTGGCAGTGTCCACAATTTCCTAAGTTACTTAGGTGAACCCCTTTTCCCTCTACCCCTTCAGGGAGGCGTTCCATACTCTTGCAATACTGTTAGATTGTTTTAATACATCCTGCATTCCATCCTGGGATCTCTTGACCTCCTAAATGACTTAGAAATGTGCATACATTCAGGTTCACTCTCTGTGCTATCATATTCTATGAGTTTTGTCATATATAATGTTAAGTATTAATAGAAGATATAATCAAAATATTGTTTTAATAAATTGTAAGTTAATATTTTAATAAGCACATTAGATAATAATTTGCCCAGGATTTCACACCAGCTGTTCAGTGGGAGAATGAAGATTCAAACCCAGAGGAGTGAGTAGGCCTTCCAAGCCCCTTTTCCATTCACTATGCCATTTTCTTTTAAGAATCTTGGCTTGGTGCCTGTGGCTCAAGTGGCTAAGGCGCCAGCCACATACACCTGAGTAGGTGGGTTTGCCCAGGCCTGCCAAACAACAATGATGGCTGCAACCAAAAAATAGCTGGGCATTGTGGCAGGTGCCTGTAGTCCCAGCTACTTGGGAGACGGAGGCAGGAGAATCGCTTGAGCCCAGGA
The DNA here is from genome assembly GCA_963574355.1 of Loris lydekkerianus. Lineage (NCBI taxonomy): Eukaryota > Metazoa > Chordata > Mammalia > Primates > Lorisidae > Loris > Loris lydekkerianus. The sequence goes on from CAUYPK010070379.1 coordinate 9,341, forward strand.
GTTGGAGGTTGCTGTGACACTCTAGACAGGGTGACAGCTTGAGGCTCTGTCTCAAAAAAAAAAAAAAAAAAAAGAATCTTAAACTCAGCCAGGACTGGTGGCTCACACCTTAATCCTAGCATTCTGGGAGGCCAAGCTGGGAGGATTACTTGAGGTCAGGAGGTCTATATCAGCCTGAGCAGGAGTAAGACCCTGTCTCTACTAAAAACAGGAAAAACAGGCCAGGTATACTGGCATGCACCTGTAGTCCCAGCTACTCAGCAGGCTGAGGTGGGAGAATCACTTGAACTCAGGAGTTTGAGATTACTGTGAGCTATGATGATAGATACCATTGCACTCTAGATGTGGTGACAGAGTAAGCCACTATTTAAAAAAAGAGAGAGAGAGAGAAAGAAAAGAATCTTAAACTCTGAATTTCTTATATGTTAGAGAAAACTAGACTTTTCTGCGTAGAGATTCTATTTCTTGCCACATAATGGCATAACACTTTCGACGCATCAGGTCACATGTGGAGAGTGGGTTTGTTTTTAGAACTGCCACCTGTCACTGGATGGAAACAACACAGTGACAACGGATTTGAACATCACTCAATGAAGAGGCACAAGCCAATCTGAGATTTGGATGGTACCTCCTTCATGATCAACTGTACAGCCCATCCCTTCATTCATGTTTTTTTCCCCTTGTACTAGTATCTTGGATCAGTCAGCACCTATTTGCTGATCTTCCATCCACCCCTCCAGATCTTCCTCCACACACCCACCCATCCAGCAACCCTCTCACCAATCTATTCATTCATCCACCCATCCATCCACCCACCTACCTGTCTATCCGTCCATCCGTCCATCCATCCATCCATCCATCCATCCCTTGACTCACTCAACTCTCCACCTGCTATTCATCCTGTATTCATCCATCCATCTATCAACCACCCAACCATCCATTCACCCATCTCCTCATCCATCCACCCACCCACCCACCCATCCATTCATCCACCCATCCATCACCACCTGATTACCAGGCTATTTCCTCTCACCTCACAGCATGTAACGAACTGACTAAGCTTTCTCCCTTTACTTCTATTAGTGATGATGGCTGATGGCCATGGAGGCTAAGAAAAGCCAGAGGTGGCACTGTGGCAGGGGAAGTGGCAAAGGCAGGAAATGAGAATTGTGTTGAAAGGTTGCAGTTTTAAGAAGAAAAAACTGAGCTTTCATAGAAATTCAGCTAAAATTAAAAACAAAACCATTGCGTTTTTCCCTTCCGAGACCTGCCACTCCAATGCATTGCATGGGGAGACCACTAACTTCTCTAGTCTCTCCTTCCTTGGTAAAATAATTGCTGAATGCGACCAGGCTCATGGCTCTCCTGAAAGTTTCCCAGACTCTCTGCAAACCTGCTCTAGTTGATCAAGTTGCCTCCCATGGTTTAACATCAATTCTGATACTGCTATACAATAATATTGGAATTGAACAATCAAGTAAATGGATGACGGGTGGTGTAAGTAGACTTTGTCAGAGCAAGAGGAGGAGGCTGTAATGATGCTCAGTAATGGACAGAGTTGGGGACATGGCTGTGAATGTGTGTTTAGCTAAACATAGATGTAAATGGTTACACACAGATGTATTTATGTATTTCTGTAAATACATATGTTAGCATATGCACATATATTTATTTTCTCTTTCATCTGAGAAGCAAAGACATTCCAGTAGCAACAACCATACCTGGGACCCAGACCATGATTCCTAATGTCGTTCTGCAATAAAAAGAACCAGGGTTTAGGCTCGGCGCCTGTGGCTCAAGCAGCTAAGGCGCCAGCCACATACACCTGAGCTGGCGGGTTTGAATCCAGCCTGGGCCCATCAAACAACAATGATGGCTGCAACCAAAAAAAAAAAAAAAAAATAGCCAGGCGTTGTGGTGGGCACCTGTAGTCCTAGCTACTTGGGAGGCAGAGGCAGGAGAATCACTTGAGCCCAGGAGCTGGAGGTTGCTGTGAGCTGTGATGCCACGGCATTCTACCCCGGGGGACAGCTTCAGGCTCTGTCTCAAAAAAAGAAAAAAGAACCAGGGTTTATCAGATAAGTAGATGATTCTATGACTTGGGCAAGAAATATACAAAACGAGCCTGAAGCACCCTGCAGAGCTAGGAATTATGCCCTGCTGTTTTTTTGTTGCAGTTTGGCCAGGGTTGAGTTTGAACCCACCACCCATACGTGTATGAGGACGGCGCCCTACCCACTGAGCCACAGGCGCCACACAGAGCCAGGAATCGTGGTAGTACCTACATACACACACACACACAAAGGCACACACACACCCCATGAAGTATGTAAGAGGAACACAGGAGCTAACTGAAAGAGCTCCCAGAGACCAAAGCTGGAAAAATTTGAGCAAGAAAACATAGTACTGGATTAAAACTCGCAGCACAAATAATTCCTTGCATCTGTATTGATATAACTAACTAAATAAGAACATCTAATAGTTTCTGTGAGTATTCTGCCTCAAGGAGGTGGGGCCTAACTCCCTACTCCTTGAACGTGGACTGTGCATCGTAACCTCCATCCAAAGAGGTAACTTCCCAGTGGAGAACCCAAGCCGAGGCATCAGGGTAACATCATGGTGATAAGTCATGTTGATGTCAACAACGTGGCCCCTTGACATGCTATGATGAAGATGGTGCTTTACCACTGGTCTTCCTCCCAGGAACACTTAATCCCTATCTAAGGAAAATAGCATTAGAGCATAGACAGATCCCAGTGAGGGACTTACTACCAAACACCTGATCAGTTCTCTTCAAAACTGCCAAGTTTATCAAAAGAAAGTTTGAGAATCTGTGTCAGTTAAGTGGAGCCCAAGGAGATGTGACAACTAGATGTCATGTTGTATATGGGATGGGATCCAGGGACAGAAAAAGGACAGTAGGTAAGAGCTAAGGCAATATGAATAAAGTATGGATGTTAGCTAATAACAACATCGATATATTATTATATTACATTAATTGTAGCAAAGGTATCATGCTGATATAAGATGTTAATAATGGAGAAACTGGATGTGGGATTTATAGGAACTCTCTGTCCTATCTTCCTAATTTTTCTGTAAATCTAAAATTGCTCTAAAATAAACTGATTGTTTGTTTGTTTATTTATTTATGAATGTTTTCTGAGCCAGGATCGTTCCCTCTGCCGCTCAGGCTAGAATGCAGGGGCACTGCCTCACAGCAACCTCAAACTCCTGGGCTTAAAATCCTCCTGCCTTAGCCTTCTAACTAGCTGAGACTATAAGCACTGCCACCATGCCCAGATAATTTTTTTTTTTTTTTTTTTTGTAGAAAAATAATCCTGTTATGTTTCTCAGGCTGATCTCAAACTCATGGGCTCAATGCTCCTCCTGCCTGGGCATCCTAGAGTGTTAGGATTATAGGGGTCAGCTACTGTGCCCAGCCTAAACTGGTTATTTTAAAAATAACAGTACATGAAAAGTACCTGGCACATTGCAAACATTCAATGTGCGTGTGTGTGTTATTTTGTTTTTTGAGACAGAGTCTCACTATGTTGTCCTTGGTAGAGTGCTGTGACGTCACAGCTCACAGCAACCTCAAACTCTTGGGCTTAAGTGATTCTCTTGCCTCAGCCTCCCAAGCAGCTGGGACTACAGGTGCCCGCCACAATGCCTGGCTATTTTTTGCTGCAGTTGTTATTGTTGTTTTAGCTGGCCTGGGCTGGGTTTGAGCCCGTCAGCCCCCATATATGTGGCTGGCACCGTAACCACTGTGCTATGGGTGCTGAGCCTTGTTTTGTTTTTTGAGAGAGTCTTACTCTGTCATCCTGGGTAGAGTGATATGATGTTGTAGCTCACAGCACCCTCAAACTCTTACAGGCTTAAGTGATCCTTTTGCTTCAGCCTTCCGAATAACTAAGACTACAGGTGCCTACTACAGTGACCATCTAGTTTTTCATTTTCTTTTAGTAGAATTAGGGTCTTGCTCTTCCTGAGATAAGGCAATCCACCTGCCTTGACCTCCCAGAGTGCTAGGATTACAGACATGCAGTATGTATATTTTGAGCTGAACTTGTTATATTGTTGGTACAATTTCCCAAACTAAGAACAAATGACTTCCTTGCCCTGGGAATTCTACATAGTGGGCTAGAATTATTAGAATTTTTCCAGATTGCTATAGAGTTAGTCTCACTCTTGAGAGGAAATACAAAATATGATTTTAGAAAGAAAACATTAAAAAACAACTAGAGTCTAGAACAATTACAGACTTGAACTTGAGAGAGCACAAAGTAGTACACGAGACAAAGGCGAAGCTGAAACTGACTCACTTCTCAGAAGATAACAGAGATGCAGTGAACTGACTGATTAGTCATACCACCCCCGTCTAATTGTGATTACAAAAGCCAAACTGTTTTATGGGCAACACCCAATGAGCCAGACTAAACAGGAGCAGTGATTAAGGGAGTGTTTAAATAGGAGTGCTGAATGATGACACCAGCCTTGGTGCTTCTGAGAACCTACACTGAATGCAAGTTCAACAGCCTCGGGGAAAGCAGGGCAAACAACCCTTATTTATTCATTTATATCTTTTTGTTCTAATTTACTATCTTTTTCTTTTTTCTTGTTGAGGATTCATTGAAGGTACAGAGAACCAGGTCACACGGTTATTTGAAGAGAACCAGGTCATTGGTTAGGTAATATCCCTCTTATAATTGTGTCCCACCTCCAACAGGGGTGTCACACACTGTAACCCCCCACTCCTTACCCCTTCCCTCTCTTTGCTCCCCTATTCCCCCACCCCCCACCATGTACTAGGTCATCAATTGTCCTCATTTCAGAATTGAGTACACGGGATTCTTCTTCCCCATTCTTGTGATGCTTTAATAAGAAGAATGATCTAAGGCAGGGGTCCTCAAACTGCGGCCCGTGGGCCACATAAGGTGATGTGATTGATTGTATTTGTTTTTGTTTTTTTTTTACTTCAAAATAAGATATGTGCAGTGTGCATAGGAATTTGTTCATAGTCTTTTTTTTTGTTTGTTTGTTTTTTTTAAACTGTAGTCCGGTCCTCCAACGGTCCAGGGACAGTGAACTAGCCCCCTGTTTAAAAAGTTTGAGGACCCCTGATAAGGCATGAAACAATAAAAATTCGCAAAGAAACTGTAGAGAAACACTTGAAGTTATCAGACTGGGGAAAGACTTTATAAAGAAGACCTCCATGGCAATTGCAACAACAAAAATAAACAAATGGGACTTAATTCAATTAAATGTAATTAAATTAAATAGCCTGTGTACAGCTAGGGAGACAACAACCAAAGCAAATAGACAAACATCAGAATGAGAAAAGATACAGAGAACTCAAATTAATCAACATAACAACACCAACAGTCTCTTATATCAATGGGCAAGTGAGATGAACAGAATCTTCTCTAAAGGAGATAGATGAATGGCCAAAAAACACATGAAAAAATGTTCATCTTCCCTAATTATCAGAGAAATCCCTAATTATCAGCGAATCAAACCCCCTGAGGTATCATCTCACACCAGTGAGAATGGCCCATATTACAAAATCTCAAAGCTGCAGATGCTGGCGTGGATGTGGAGAGAAGGGAACAACCCTTATTTTTATTTATTTATATTTATTTATTTATTTTTGTTGCAGTTTGGCTGGGGACAGTTTGAATCTGCCACCCTCGGTATATGGAGCCAGCACTCTACTCACTGAGCCACAGGTGCCACCCTATTTATTTTTATTTTATTTTATTTATTTATGTATTTTTTTTGAGACAGTCTCACTTTGTCGCCCTCAGTAGAGTGCTATGGTGTCACAGTTCACAGCAACCTCCAGCTCTTGGGCTTAGGCGATTCTCTTGCCTCAGCCTCCTGAGTAGCTGGGACCATAGGTGCCCACCACAATGCCCGGCTTTCTTTTGTTGCAGTTGTCATTGCTGTTTTAGCTGGCTGGGGCTGGATTTGAACCAGCCACCTTGGTTTATGGGGTCCGTGCCCTACCCACTAAGCCACAGGTACCGCCCGGAACAACCCTTATTTAAAAGGGTTAAGTCATCAAGTAACAAGAACACAAGATGCACAGCCAGTGAAGGCAAGGAGGATTTGGGAAAACAGGGGAGGAATGAGCAAGATCCAAAGAAGGAGCTATCAAGAGCGCCAGGATTTCCAGTCCTCACTCTTAGAGAGCTGAGTGTATGTCTTTTCTCTTGCTGATTATTTAAAAAGCATTTCTTTTTCAGTAATTTGCTCCTGTTTGTATCTATTTTTCTATGTTGTATTTGTTACTATTCACAATTAAGCAAGCACACCAAATATGCATCAGGTATGAGAATCTGCTAGCAAACAAGTAGAAACCATACACAGGTGTGGCTTTCATATGAAAGATCTGATTTGCTCCGTGTAATAATTACTATGTTAGAAGCCTATGTTAGAAGGCTTCTCTTTTACTCTGGGTAACAGAATAGGTAGATCTTTCAAGCATGAAAATCTAAATTAATTTTCTGGCATAGGAGAACGATGGGTGATAAAGGTGCAACATTGCCAAAATAAAAGACATATTTTGCATATATTTTGTGTATTATTAAGAACTATTGTTGAGACAGTTTATGTTACACAAATAACCTGCATGGCTTATCAATACCAAGGTTTTGATTACCCTGACATTCTTTTCGTCTTAGCCCATTTTAACTTAAATCTTAGATTCTGAAAGCTAGATCCACCCGAGAAATAACTGTACGGTGAAGAATACTATATACTATTTGAAATTGTTTAAAATATCTATAATTAGAATTACAGAGCAATCCAGAAACCAGTAGATCCAGGGTCCTCCAGCTTTTCGTCCTTGTACTCCATTCTTAGATCTTATGTACAGAATCCATGGATTGAGCTTCTTCTACAAAGGTCTCCACCTTGGTTGTACTTTAGAAACTTCTTTTAAACATCACTGGCCAGGTGCAGTGGCCCACACCTATAATCCTAGCATTCTGGGAGGCTGAGTTGGGAAGATAGTGTGAGCTCAGACACCCTGAGCAAAAGTGAGACCCTGTCTCTACTAAACATAGAAAAATCAGTCAGGCCTGGTGACAGGCACCTGTAGCCCTGGCTACTTGGGAGGCTGAGGCAAGAGGATCTTTTGAATCCTGGAGCTGAGGTTGCTGTGAGCTGGTCTGAGACCATGGCACTTTAACCTGGGCAATAGACTAAGACTCTGTCTCAAAAAAAAAAAAAAAAAAAAAAATCACAATTGTGATCCAGGCCACACCCTCGATCAAATAATCCTGAATCTTTGGGGGTGGAGACGTGAGATCACTATTTATAAAGTTTCCAGGTGATTCCAAAATGCAGCCAAAGTTGAGAACCACTGTCCCCATATAGAAAGGGAGTTCCTGATGAAAAAGAAGGTTGTACGATCCTTCCAAGACACTGAATTTGGGGGGTCATGACCATTTCTAGTAAAGTTTGAAGAATCAAAAGTAAATTTAGACTTAGAGTAAATTTTTTACATACACTACACAACAAACATCTCCCATGTTTATTATAATCTATTTTAAAACAAAATGAGGGACAGGCTTTAATGGAGCACTAAATGGTAAATTAATTACAGACCACATATTTCTGCTAAGACAACAACTTACTTTAAAAACAATCAGATTCAGTCAAGTTGACTTACTCTTTTTTCGCTTATATAAATAACAAGGTCATTTAATGGAGTAAGAGTGGTAAGTACAAAGTGAATATGGATCTTTGAAGAACATTAATTTTATGATCCTATTTATTGTGCTCAAGTTTCTATATAAGGAGAAGCAAATGCAAATTTTGTACCAGGGTTAATCTTCTATATTTCCAGCAGCAGCAAATTAATCTACTAGAATACCTGGACTTTATGCGCAAAGTCAACATATTTCATACAGATAAACATAACAATGTCTTGGACACAGTTCTCCATAGTCCTACCCTATTTTCTGGGTTCTCATTCTTTTGAATTCTACCGAGTCAAATTTTCTTGATAGATTTTAGCTTCTAAAGGAAGAATTCTGCTTCTGTTAACCCCTTGTGCTATGTTTTACACAATGGAATTCAGGGAGTGGCATGAACCAAATTGAGAGTTAGAAAGAAATTCTGGTGGCAATATGAAGGCTGCCTGGTAGAACAAAGAACAAGAGATGACTGAATCACCTGCTGTCGCAACTGATTTCTCACTTTTTTTTTTTTTTTTTTTTTAGATAGAGTCTCACTATGTCGCCCTGGGTCAAGTGCCGTGGGATCACAGCTCCTAGCAACCTCAAACTCTTGGGCTCAGCCTCCTAAGTAGCTGGGACCACAGGCACCTGGCAGAATGCCTGGCTATTTTTTGTTGCATTTGTCATTGTTGTTTTAGCTGGCTGGGCTGGGTTTGAACCCACCACTCTCAGTTTATGCAGCTGGTGCTGTAACCACTATACTACAGGTGAGCTGATTTCTCACTTTCAAATGTGAGTAAAGCAAATGCTGTTAAATGAGTTGTAACAAGCAGACGATATAGCTAAATGACTTTGGGGAGTCAGTTGCTCAAGACTAAGTATCCCAAATTCTTTTCATCTAGCTTTGACATTGACTCACTCATTGATCTTTAGGGAGCTGGGCTGTGCTTTCGTTTTCCCGTGTACAGATTGGAGTATTAGCATCTGTGTCATGGAGTAATTCATATTGTGCTTTGAAGATGAAAAGGACATGCAATTAAATTGCATGCGCATTCCTTTGAATTCTATAGGTCAAGTTTTCTTGACAATTTTTGGTTTCTAGAGGAAGAATTCTACTTCCATTAACCCTTTTAACTGAAGTTCATTGGTGTAGAGCTAGAAGCTAGAATCTCCTTGACTGTATATCCCTTTTCAACTCTTTGCCCAATTGATTCAACAAATATTCACTTGCAATTTACCATGTGCCAAAGTCTAGGTTAAAAGTCAGTGGTAAATAAAACAGTTAGATTCCCTTCTTGATGAAGTCATGGGGGTAACAGGTAACAAACATACATATACCAGGTAGTGATAAGGGGGAGGAGGTGAGAGGAGAGGGATAAAGAGAGCAGTAAACAGTCAGTGGGATCTAATTGAGCTGAGGTGGTTAGAGAAGGCCTCCAGGAAAGGTTACAGGAAAAAGTAGGGAAAGGAGGTTCATTCAAACATCTTAGGAGCCAGATTTCCAAAGAGAGGCCACCATGAGGAGATGTGCAAGGGTTTTCAAGGAACAATACAAAGTCATTTTGTATAGAGGGGTAGATTAAGTGAAGAAGTTTGTTTTAAGTTAGTATCAACCCATGTGCTGTAGGAGTCAAAGTAACATATGTAGACTGCTTTTCAAGGTATATGATGATGGTACACAGGTCACCATAAAAATTCCAAAAGTGAAGACTTGGGTATTCTTTCATTCATTAAAGATTTATCAATGCCCATTATTTTCTAGCCCGAATACATTTTTATTCTCAAGAAGTATATAGTTTAGAGAACATGGCCATGAATTTAGCCCCAGTTTGGGTAAGGAATCTATAAATTGCAATAGGTAACACATTTTGGTTAAAAATAATCTATGTTTTGGCTCGGCTCAGAGGTCAGGGCGCTGGTTACATACACCCAGGCAGGCGGGTTCCAACCTGGCCTGGGCCTGCTAAACAACAATGACATCTGCGACAAAAAAATAGCTGTGCGTTGTGGCAGGTGCCTATAGTCCCAGCTACTTGGGAGGCTGAGGCAAGAGAATCACTGAAGCCCAAGAGTTTGAGGTTACTGTGAGCTGTGATGCCACCGCACTCTACCCAGGGAGACTCTGTCTCAAAAAAAAACTCCATCCAGAGGGACTCTGTCTCATAGTACTTATAGCGACTCTGCGTCATAGTAAGATTTTGTCTCAAAACCCCCCCCAATAATAATCTATTTTTGTTTCATTTATGTAAGATTAGTGGCAAAATGCAGTTATAGCCTTGATCTTTGCGATTTACCAAAGATCTTTCCCTTTTCTTTTTATATTAATTGACTCACAGTCAACACTGTTTTGTCTATTCCCCCCCCCCCGCACCCCCTTTTAACTCTTCACTGGATCATTCTGAAGCAAATGGAGGCATCATTTCCTCTGTAAATATTTCATTAAAGTCTTCTAAAAAGTCTGTTAAAGTCTTCTAAAAACCCAAACAAACAATACTTCCTTTATATCATGGCACATCTAGTTGTCCACATTTCCTTCATTGCCTCTTAATTCGTCTTTTAAAAAAATTCAGTACGTTTTAAAAGTTGCAAAACACACAAAACATGAAATGTATCATTTTCAAAATGTTGAAGTTCAGTGGCATCAAGATCATTAACAATGTTGCACAATCATCACCACCATCTATCTCCTGAAGTTTTTCATCTTTCCACACTGAAACTCTGTATCCCTTAAACGCTAACTCTCTGTTCTCTCCACCTGCCCACCTCCCCCAGTAGCAAAGCAACCAATATTCTGCTTTTTGGCTCTGCAGTTGACTACTTTAGTACCTCATCTAGGTGGAATCAGACAGTGTTTGTCTTTTTTTAGACTGGCTTATTTTGCTCAGCATAATGTCTTTTGGGCCAACCTATGTTTTTTTGTATTTCATTTCATTCTATTTTGTTTCAGATACAGAGTCTTACTCCATCACCCAGGCTTGAGGGCAGTGGCGTCATCATAGCTCACTGCAGCCTCCAACTCCTGCACTCAAGAAATTCTCCCATGTCAGCCTTTTGAGTATCTGGGACTACTTTTTCTAGCCTTTGTCGAGATAAGGTCTCTCTATGGTGCCCAGGCTTGTTGTGAACTCCTGGCTTTGGGGGATTCTCTTGCCACACGTTTCCAACGTGCTGGGAATACACCCATGCTATAGTATGTGTTAGAATTCCTTCTTTTTAAGGCTGAATAACATTCCATTGTCTGGACAGACCACATTTTGTTTCTCCAATTGTCTCATTATTCCTTTTAATTGTTTTATTTTGATATTCTGTTGGTAAATTGACTGAATTCTTTGGGTGCAAAGCTGTACATAATACATGTATTTTATTTGCAAAATGAATTCTTTGGGTGCAAAGCTGTACATAATACATGGGGTAGCAATACTTTTCAAAAAACCAAAGAGATGATGAATCTAAGGATCAGTGACCCCATTTATTCAGGACCTCTAACAATCCCAGGTTAGATCGCTGCTCTCCACAGTTGCAGAGGCAGGCTATTATTTTGTTTTGTGGATATGGTATTTCTGTCATGCACTAAGACTTGGTTGCAGAGAAGCCAGAACCAGAGAGACTGACCCCGTGCTCAGCAGGGCTGGTCAGGGAACAGGTGAGACCCAGCATGTGGACACAGTGGCTTCTGCAAAAGCACTGCTAGAGTGAGTTCCTTCTCAGACCAAATTTCCCAGTACATCTGCAGCTGGTTTCTAAGGCAACAAGACACTAGGTATCCACATTACCATTAAGTCTTTTTTTTTTTTTTTTTTTTTTTTTTGAGACAGTCTCACTATGTCACCCTCAGTAGAGTTCTGTGGTGTCACAGCTCACGGCAACCTCAAACTCTTGGGCTTAAGCAATTCTCTTGCCTCAGTCTCCCATGTAGCTGGGTCTACTCATACCCACCACAACGCCCTGGCTATTTTTGTTGTTGTTGTTGTTGTTGCAGTTGTCGTTGTTTTAGCTGCCTGGGCCATGTGGTCTCTTGAAAGTGTATGTAAATATCAGAGAGACTGGTGCAAATAGGTATTTTGCATTATCGACGTCAAGCAGCAAATGAAAATCTGGAGATTCTGAATTCATTATAGTTAGATTATTTATACATTAATGGGATCAAAGACTTAGAATTACAGTTCGATGGCTTTTCCCACTTCTTTCCAATCACTTAAAAACAATTATATTAAGGGTGGCATTAGGCTCCTATAGTGATAACATTGTGTATAATCATCTTTATATTGATTTTAACATATTTTAATTAGATCAACAAAAGTAGTAAATTATGTCTCATTTCAAATAAATGTAAAATTTCCTTCATTGACATGAAATATAACAGATGTTTAAATACTTGAATAAATTTTCTGTCTCTTGCAGCTTTTGTGAATCCATATATACTCAAACCCTTTTTTAGCCAAACCCCTTATGAGGAAGGAAATGTAATCTTCACTTCACACTGACGTGTAGTTTCATTTACCTGAAATCTAAGCAAACCTAAATATGGTAGAAAATAAAGTGTAAGTGCTGTCTAGAATATGTGTAAGTGGAAAATCATGGAATGTTACTGGTGAGTGGAATTTAGAGGTTATATAACTCAGTGGAGTCTGATCTCTCTTGGGTTCATGAACTGAGAACCTGGTGAAAGCTATGGATCTTCTCCCTAGAAAAATACATACTATTTTGCTTAGAGTGTCTACTATTCATGGACCTTCTGATTCTCATTGTCAGACTTCAAATTAAGAATCTGATCTAATCCAGTTCCTTCCTTTTATAGTTCATAGAAGTGAGATTCCTGGTGGCCGCACAAGCTGTCCATGGCCTCAGGGTGAGGTAGGGTAGGATTTTCACTCTAATCACAAAGCGAGTTTAATTATCACTTGTTATGAGACTTGTCAACAGAGTTCACCTAACTTAGGTGATCAGCATGTCCACCGTGGTCCAGGTGCATTGCCCCATCCGGTCTCTGATAAGGCCTCCACTTCTCACAGGTGGCATTTCTGGTGGCACATTTGTATTGACTTGGACGGGCCACCGGGCATCCTCCTCCATTCATGTGCCACAAGACGGAAACTAGACTGTGACATGTGTCACCAGCTCAGACTCTTCTTGCTCATACCGAATTCTCATTGGGGCTCTTGGTTTCCTTTCCTGCTATTAACCAGACCTCTATACGTATTTGCCTACTCCTGTGATTATCTCTGCACAACACGGGGTGGAGATGGTAGAGGAATATGGTGTCTATGGGGTGGGGTGAGGGTGGCTGAGTGAAGGAGTCTCTTTAGCTGGATTAAAGTCAAGCAAAAGCAGCATTTTCAGAACTTGACTTCAATTTTTTTTTTTTTTTTTTTTCCAGCTGCAAGTAAGAGTTCTGGAAATGTTTTGGACTGAAATACTAAGCAACCAGATTCCTGACATTGTTGAAATGTATTTAAAAATCTCCAATTTTATAAGTCTCATGTAATTAAGTTGGAGAAGTTGCACATGTTGGATATGGGTTGTGTTAGGGCCAAGAAGGAAGCTCAGAGTGATATTCCAGGAAGGAGGGGGATTTCCTTGTGAATATATTTGCTCTTAATCACAAATTAAAAAACAGGATACAGCATTAAATAAAAAGTAATTTTGGGATTGCCTGAACAAAATTTATGTAGATTTTTGCATGAATTTCTTTTGAGATATTCTGGTGATAAAGATAGTACCTATTATAGAAAAACTGGAAAAGGAAAAGGGAAGAAAATAAAATTGCTGTAATTCCAGCAAGTAGAAGTAATAACTACTGAAAATGTGTTGCATATATTATCAGGCTTTTTAGTATGAACATACATTTACACACACATATGCACATATAAGTATGTATACATCTCTTTTATATATAAAATAGGATTGTGCTTATATAATGAACAGTATCTTGATACTTTCAACAAATATTACAGCATAAATATTTTTTAAAGTTATTAAATTTTCTTGGAAAACAGCTTTTAATAGCCACATGTAGTCTGTTATATATCTATGACAATGTTTAACCATTACTCTACTGCTAAAAATCCAAGACATTTTCAATTGTCTCCACTGAATATCCTTGTATGTAGATCTTTGAATGCTTCTCTAGTTCTTCAGAACAATTTCTAAGAGCAGTACCATTTTTTTAGATTTTTGCTTTATATTATTAAATGTTTTGCATAAAGTTGTACCAATTTGCAGTTCTAGCTGTGGCACTTACAAATGTCCTTTTCCCTTATTTTTCTATACATATTGGATGTTTAAAAATTGATGTCTATTTGATGGGCCAAATATTGTGTCCTATTTTATTTTATTTTATTTTATTTTTTTATTCTTTTATTTTATAGATAAAAATATGCACCATAGATGTGGCCCAACTTTGTGTCCTATTTTAATCTGAGTTACTTTACTTTTGAAGCTAAAGTGTCTCTCTCTCTCTCTCTCTATATATATATATACACACACACACACACATACACACACACACACACACACACATATATATATATATATATATATATATATAAGCTATTTGCATTTCTTAATCTAAACTGTTTTCTTTGTCAATTTTTGGATTATGGTATTCATATTTTGCAAATTGATTTGTAGGAACTCGTTATATATTTTGACTATAAACCCTATGTCATTTGCATTGCAAATATCTTCTCTGTAATTTTCTTTAGCTTATGATGACTTTTTTTTCCCCCTCTAACATATCATGAAATGTCCCCTATGTTGATCTGACCTGAATGGCTTTACAAGGAGGCATGCTTCACTGTGCTATGTGATGGGGTAAATGAGTGAAATAGAGAAGGCACAGAGCAGTGTTTTGACGTTAACTCTGCAAACACAAGTGCAGTGTTTGCAGAGGTAAAGTTGAGGTTCTGAACTTGAAGTCCTCAATGCTTCTGGTGTCTATCAGATATTCCCATTTAATTGCCAAGACTGTAAATTTTCTCAATAAATACTGCATATTTAGTTTTAAAAATGGTTACAACAAAGAATCTGGTTGGTGCTAAGCAGGATACGTGAATAGCATCCTTGAGGTGCCTTTTAGACTGACGTTGAGCAATCTTAGGTCACTGGATGTGATCAAAAGGCTTCATATTCTTGCTCTGTTTTCCCGTCTTCTGGAAAGAAGAGGCAAACTTGGCCTGAAGTCTCTCTCTCTTGCTCTTACTGCACTTCCTTGAAAGGCTGCAAGAACTGGACGTGCCCTAACGTATGTTCTGTGGTTGAGGGACTATCCACATCTCACCCCATCTGTTTTGATAACTGCTTTCTTTGATGGACTATAACTTGCAAATTCACTTCCAGATAAACATATCTCTGTTAAGACTCTTTCAGCTTCAAAGAAGAGAAAACAGTTAAAGAGCACTAGAAAAATCAGAGGATTTATTATAAGTCTTTAGGGCAGGAAATTGAGCTAGGATTCAAGAATTACCAGTTAAGAAATCAAAGTGTTGTTGGAAACCCAAGAAATATGGTCTGTCTCTCCTATCTGCTATCATTTCACATCCGCCTTTTTCTTGTTTGGTGACTGGCTTTCTGACGTTCCTTCTTGATGAAATAGCTTTGCGGTGCTCCTAAGTCCTTCCAATATTCTACAGATGGCTGCTCATGGCTCTAAATTTACTAGACCCCCCCTAGAAAGACTGACTTTCCTTCTCTCAACCTCAAATCCAAATTTCTAGGAGACAGACTTTGGCCCAATCTCAGTTAAGTGCCTCGCTCAGGTCTAATTATCTGAAAGCAGGAGTGTGGAGGGTCACACAGGACAATGGCTCTTGAGAGCCCATTGCTGGGGACAGTTAAAAGAACTGTGAATTTACACAGACAGCAAAAAGCTGTGCATCACAGCGACTTTGTGTTTTTGTTGTTGTTGATGCTGTTCTTTGTTTTTTTTGTTAGAGACAGGGTCTTGATATGTGGCCCAGGCTGGACTCAAACTCCTGGGCTCAACTGATGCTCCAGCTTCAGCCTCCTGAGTAGCTGGGATTGTAGGTACAAACTGCACCTCACCCAATTATGTTTTAAAAAACATGTCCTATAATCTTCTATCAAAGTTAATGCCATGTATAAGGAAACTTAAAAATAACTAAAACTATCTATTTTAAGAATATTATCTGGAAGAAATTTAAGACAAAACCTGAGAGTTTTATTCCAGTCAAATTCAGTTCCTCTGCAGACACATAGCCTCTGGCACCATAATGATAAGTAACAGTGGTGCGTGACTATGTTTAATGCTGTATGGAATCTGACCTACAAGAATACAGCTCTTATAATTTTTCCAGTTAATCTTGGAACATATTTTCATTTACTTTGCTTAAAAACTTACTTCATTTACTTTGTTTAAAAACTTACTAAGATAGCCAAACTAAAAATAATAATAAATGTAATATTCCATATTAGAACAAAACCCAAATCCCTAATACATAAACTTAATATTCCAAGGATAGTCTTGAAAATGCAAATTAAAGGTTAATACAATTATAATCAAGAACCACCAACACAATGAAACAATATTTCCTTACAGAGGAAGGGAAGGACTTCCTCAAATTGTTCTTTAATACCTGAGCGGCCACTGTAGTCATGGAACAAAGGAACCAAATGGAGGTGTCTGCTAGCAGCTCTATCTAGACGTCTATGAAATCTGCTCTGAGAATTTCGCAATACCCAGCATCTTTTGAACTTACCAGAGGACCACAGCTTTTGAAGACTTTATTTTTGTGCCTTGATGAAGAGAACAAAGAAGTCTTTTGAAGTTATCTCAAGTTCAGCCACCTTAGCCAGGGCCTTACATACGTATTTGTTGGATTAATACCGAAGTTTTAAACAACTGTGATGCTTATATTATAACACACAATATCCCCTGCCTTTTTTTTTTTTTTTTTTTTTTTGAGGCAGAGTCTCACTCTGTGCGCAGGCTAGAGTACCATGGTGTTAGCCTAGCTCACAGCAACCTCAAACTCCTGTGTTAAAGGGATTCTCATTCTTGCCCCCTGAGTAGCTGGGACTATAGGTGCCCAGCTAACTTTTTTTATTTTTAGTAGAGATGGACTGTCACTCTTTCTCAGGCTGGTCTCAAACTCCTAAACTCCTAAGCTCAAGTGATCCTTCTGCCTCGGCCTCCCAGAGTGCTGGGATTACAGGCATGAGCCACCATGCCTGGCCTATATGTTATTTTAAGGAGTTTCACAGAATGACACTGAGAGTCAATTAGGGAATTAGGTTTTCTTGTTTTTTTTTACAAAAGGTAAACAGAAACCATTTTAGCTACAAGAGTTCTAAGTAGGCTGGGAGGGTTGGCTCACGCCTATAATCCCAGCACTCTGGAAGGCCAAGGTGGGTGGATTGCCTGAGTTCAAAGGTTCGAGACCAGCCTGAGCCAGAGTGAAACCACCCCTCCCCTAAAAATAGCTGGATGTTGTGGTGGGCGCCTATCGTCCCAGCTTCTGGGGAGGCTGAGGCAAGAGAATTGTCTGAGCTCAAGAGTTAGAGGTTGCTGGGAGCTGTGATGCCATGGCACTCTACCAAGGGTGAGAAAGTGAGACTCTGTCTCCAAAAAAAAAAAAAGAGTTATAAGTATCAGGGAACCCACAAATGGTACCTTTGGCGTCCCATTTATTTATTTATTTTTTAGAGACAGAGTCTCACTTTGTGGCCCTTGGCAGAGTGCTGTGGTGACACAGCTCCCAGCAACCTCCAACTCCTGAGCTTAAGCAATTCTCTTGCCTCAGCCTCCCGAGTAGCTGGGACCACAGGCACCCGCCACAACGCCCAGCTATTTTTTGTTGCAGTTTGGCCAGGGCCGGGTTTGAACCCACCACCCTTGGTATATGACACTGGTACCCTACCCACTGAGCCACAGGTGCTGCCGTTCCCTTTTATTTTTTAATTAAAAAATTTAAAAAGATCTTTTTGATTTCTGCAAGTGACTTGAAATTCCCTTTTACTAAAAACATGGCTTTATAATAATCATCCTCAGAAATATACTCATTTGGAAGCACTTTATAATTTTGATGCTATGCTTTATGATACCTGTCATATTACAAAAAAATTTTAGAACTGCAATGTTCAAAAAGAAGGACCCAATATCCCTGTATCATGTATTAAAAAGCTGGGGGCTAAGTACATTTTTTTTAGATGGAAAATATTTTTTTCCGAACTGTGTGAACAGAAGCAGAGTCTTAAGCCATTTGTATCACCGAGCCCAAATTTCATTAAAACTTCAGACTAGTAAGAAAATTCCACTCCCGGGCCTGCACAGCTTGTGCACTGCTACTTTTGGATGAAGGGAGTGGATGCTGAGACCATCTGGGCTGTGGACAGAGCTGCCTTGCTCTCCCTTTCACAAAGGCACCAAAGAGGCACCTTTTGCAAAGTCCCACCATAGAGTGACTCCCTGTCCAGGGCTTACTTTCAGCAATATGAACAAGGGTGCAAGGGAAGAAGGAATTTTTTGTTGGGGGGGGGGGGCAGAGTATCCTCTCTGCACATCTCTCCTCCTGGACACGCTTCATTTCAAAGTGCCAAGTATTCCATAGTTAGCTTCATTCATCATAACTATTGCATAGACGTTTTCTGTTTAGCTATCACTGAACTAATTTTCATTTCCTCAGAAAGAGGATATTTGCTCCAGGATTAGGACTGAGAATGGTGGGCACAGCAGGGGCTGGGGGCTGGGGGAGGAGGGGAGAGCACCGTGCGACTTACAGACTCCCAGAGAAAGTTCTGGAATTCTAGGTGACACTTTGGAAAATCCTTTGGCCTGCAGTGAAACAGCCCGGAGCCCGTGGAATATCTTCAGCTGGAAGTATTTTCAACGGATGCTAAAAATACATTGCAGTTTATTCTCTTCACTGGGGAGCATATGGGTTCCCACTTGACCTGGAAACAAAGAGATCCAATGTTAAACGGAATGTTGCCCATTCTAAGATAAATGAGTTTTCTCTAGAACAAGGAAAAGGAAAAACAGCAGACGCACAGGTACAATTTTGCCTTTGCTCTCTGGAGGCGTCAGCCTCCTGAACTCATTTTTCTTGCTCCCTCGTTATACTTAAGTGACAACTCTCAGGTTCTTTGCCATTGCTGATGTGAACTGGCTTGTCCAAGGCAGGGTTATTAAATTCGGGAAAGAGGATGAAGTATGTTTAAAATCTTTTTGAATCCAAAGATGTCAGATTCTTCATAATCTTAGCTTGATGAATTAGTCTTCCATATGTTTTATATGCCCTTATCAAAACAAAAGGCCTAGAAATGCCTTCTAATGGAAGGACAGATTTTATGGACATTGATATGAAACCCCTTCTGTCTAAAACTGACAAATCAAACACACACAACTGATCTATAACTCACACAGAAATTCTGTCGGTTTCCTGCAGTGACATTTAATAACAGATGTTAAAGCCAATTCTTGTAGTTTGGGATACTGTTTGTTCAGAGCTTTTGATTGCCCAATGTGACATTTTTTAATTTTGTAATAGCACAGTTCACTTTTTGCTGAAGACGAAGTGTCAGCTCTGTCCCCAGCTGGTACTTTTTCTCTACAGCTTAAAATACAGAGTGTGTGCCCAGTAAACTAAGAACCATTCCCCTTCCTCCTCCTGCTCCCCCACCCCTAGAATTAGCACGGTGATTAACTACATGAGTTTTGCACTTTTAAGTAGATTTTGCTACTCAACTGCTCTGTCTTCCTTTTTCTCTCTCTGTAAAATGAAGATAACAACGGGACCTGCTCTTTGGGGCTGGTGGGAAGATGGGAGGAAATACCACCTAACGAGCAGCACACAGTGCTTGGGTGCACAGAAGACCTTTCACGTATGTTAGCTACTAACTGGCGATCATTCTTAGGCGTCTCAGTGCGTGAGATCCAATATCAAGAGTCCCAGTGACACGACTTCCAAAACCCTCTTTAGCAAAACTGTTTGATGTCAATTTCCAAAGCTTTATTTCTAATCCTCTTCTTTGGAAGACGCGTGCTGCCTTTTAGAAGCTTGTTTCTTCCTCTCCTTTCTGCTTCTCCCTTGATTTCTTTTACTTATGTCTTCTCCAAACTCAAGCCAAGAAGGATGTGCTCTAGTGAAAATCATGAAACTGAGATTTTCTTAGTTACCTTTAGCCAGGTAGGAGGAAGCATTGTTGCTGCTGTTTCTTTAAAACAAAATCTAGACTGGATCTACAATTACAAGAAAGGAGAAATATGGAAAGCCCTTTTCCCTATTTCATGATAAAGGTAGCAAAATGTTCAGTATCTCCAGACTTCAATGTGAGAACAAAACTCATTTTCTCCTGAACTGTTGTAATCAGCCCTCATCAGCCAATTTGCATGGAAGGGCTAACAGATTGCCAAATTTCTTTTCAAGACCAGACAGGTGGTTTCTGCCCTCTGAAGTGGGTGAGAACCTCCAGCCCACAAATGTCCTGTCTTCTAAGTTAGGGAACAGCTGAGTAAATGAAATCAGAACTCTTTTGAAAGCCTAAAGTAGGTGAAGGAAGTAAAAGTGCCACATTTCCTGGACGTGTGCTTTCTGAACTGCTGAGAGGTAAAGACAGAGCAAGATAAAGGGCTCCTCTTAAAGATCAAGTGGGTTAATTAACCATACTAGTTTCCTAGACCGCCCTTGTTTTAAGCACAGACTTTCTACCATCCTGCGAAACCTCTCACTCTTGGGCACATTGGGGAATTTGATCGTCTTAAACAAGATCTTGATTAAGTTGTCCCTGATAAAATTCAATAGAAAAAGATCATATGATTTTTATAAACTATTCCTCTTTAATAGAAACAAAATAATATAAATATGAGCAGAAAGCACATATTGACTAAATCCTCTCTGAAGAAGCCACCCCCATCCAGGCAAGCCCTGGCCAGTACGCGGCGCAGTGACAGCAGTTTATTTGGTAGCACTTAGTCTAATTGCTAACTTGATCCCGGGAAGGAAATTAGTCTTTAAAGGGCTCTTTTTGAAAATCAAGCCTTAAAGGGACACCAAACATCCTATGAGCCAAGAAAAGAGAAAGTTTCCAAAGGAAATCGTTTAGTATTTCCAACAATGGGAGGTCAAGGCCAATGGCAGGGTGGGATGGAAACCAGATTCCTGGGCCCAGGGAGGGATGATTGGGAGGGGTACAGATCAGCCCTAGAACACTTCTATAAGGTATCTGTCAGGGAAAGGAAATAAGGCAATGAGACAGTCGCTAGGTTAGCAAGGTCAAGGTGGAGGAAAGTTGAGAATGTTAAAAGCAGAGGGAAAGAAACCATGGCTGAATGCTTACGTGGGGCTTGTTAATCTTAGCGAGGGGTAAGAGCAAACTAGCTGTATTCAGACTGACCCTGGTAGATATTTACACCAAGACATTTATCATCCAGGCTTCTTTTCTTTACCCAGACACATTTTCAAGCCTAACTCAAGACACAGCCTCTTTCCATGCATTTTTCCACTTCCCTAAATTACTCTGTGCCCTTGCAGAGGGTCTAGACTCGGGGAGAAAGCCAATGTTCATAGAATGTAATTGTCATCACAAGGTAACAGCTAAAGGGAAAACAGTCTAAGAGTAAAAAAGACAAGATCAATTAAAAGGCCTAAATTGAAAAGGTTCTGGAACTTTACAGATTAGATCCATGACATTGAATACACTGCTAAGGCACGAAAACTTCCAATATTTAGAGTTCCTCTTCTCCAGATGGGGATGGAGAGATGGGTGGATGGATTGTTTTCTTTTAGGAAAACCCTAGCATTTGCAGGGCCACCCCCATCCTTTGCAGGGCCTGGGGCAAGGGTACAAACGGAGGCCCATATGCTGAATGACTAAACATTTAAATGTGCAGCATCAGGCTAACAAATGTGGCACACCCACACCCCTTCTCAGCCCAACTTGGATCCCATCCAGCACAGAGAGGAGCTGTGTGACACACAGATAGGCTTGAGCCTGGTGCACACCTCTAAAGTCTAGAGATGTGTACAACAGCAACTCCCCTCGAATGGCTATGGAAGACTTCCCCATGACTCTCTAACCAGGTTCAAAGCTGTCTGCACTGAAAATTATGAGTCCTTTATACCAAGAAGGTGGAGGGACATGTTCTCTTGGCCTTTCAGAAACTTAGCCACAAGGAGTTTGGCATGGCAAGAAGAGGGCCAGATTGGGTGCCCAAGGCAGGAGTTTTTCTTGCCTGGGTATAAGAACCATACTGAACACAATTTCTTTCCCTGGATTTTATTTCATCATTGAGTTCTTGTGATTTGCCTTTCTAGGTTTTAACATAGTGACTTTCAAAGAACTGCTGGATGAGGTTTACTACAAGGCATTGTACCATGTTGGCTACAGTAGCACACAGCAGGCAGAAAACATTCTTCCTGCAGAACCAACTCACTCACATTAGGCTTTGGGGCTGCAGTGCGGGAGGAAAAAGTATTTTCTGGTTCTATTCAGTTCTTTTGTTATTAGATAAAGCAAATTACAGATTATCTCTTGACAAAGGAAGAGTACAGTTTTCAAAAGACATTTAAAATGGAAGTATAATTCCCCATGGCTTCTAAAAGAGAATAGTTTAGGGCATGGTATTTAGATACAATTCTAACTGCTTTAGGACTTACATTTAACCACCTAGGGAGCTGATACCTTCTCCGGGTTCCTCACCCAGACTGAGGTTCAGGTTTGTGGTAGACAAGGCTGAAGGGTGGAGGATGTGGGGTTTGGGTCAAGAACCAGGAGAGGGTGAGGCTCTCAGGGGAATCAACTCTACCCGGGGAGTTAGGAGACCATGCTCTACTCTTTACTTTGCTGGACAATTGGGAAGCCACTTACGTTAGAGCCTGTTTCCTCCTAAGGTCAACCTCGATAACTTAAGAATATTTCTTATAAAATTCTGACTATCTCTGGGAGGGACAGTGGATGGGTGAGGGTACAGTGGACAATCTGAACTTCCAGTAAGTTCTTCAGAGTGAACACACCTTAGCTCTCCCATTAATTGCCCGCATTTCACCATTTCAGAGGGAGCCTCTGAGACCCAACAGAGCCCAAGAACATCTTCTACTTATAGAATGTACTGCAAAGGCTTGATAACTTCTTCTGGAGCCGATTTCCAGCCTCAGATGTTCAGCTGCTCTCATTAAAGAGACAAACTCCTCAAATAACCGTACTGAATGTGGGAACCAAAACAGCAGCCACAATTGCCAGTGGGGTAGAGCCCCAGGGTGTCAAACCGTGCATTTCCCCAGTTAAATTCATTTCTGGTTTCCTGAACATTATTTGTTTTTTTATCAGCCAACCCGAAGGCAACGATGGAGGTGATATTGGAGTCTTGATAGGGTTCCAGGCTTTCCTAAATTAGGAAGAAATTACGGACTTTGTGTAGGTCTGGACTCAAAAAAACTTCCCCCCGGCGGCCTAAAAATTAAGCCTTAAATTTGAGCTCCGCACTGTGAATTGTGACTCAAACAGCTGCCCTTTTCTTGAATCCACAGAGCAACAGGTACTGTGCTATTGGGGACGTGCCACTTGTCCCATGGGGTTGTTGTTGTGAAGGGAAAGCAAATACCACAGAAAAAACACCTTGCGTTGCCCCACCCCGTGACCCTCTGTAGGCTGGAGGGGGCGCCTGCTCAAAGCCTTTCCCGGAGCCGTGGGGGGATGGGGGGACGTCTGTTCTGGTGGGTCTGGACTAACCAGGGCCACAAATACTGTGTTTACCGAATGAATGAATGGTCGCCTGCCATCCTCCTTTGTTCAACCACGCTCTGGTCCTGCGATGACACCGGGCCCCCGAGTCCTGCCAGTTCCATTCCGGCGTGGACTTAGGCAGAGACGTAGGGAGGAGGCAGGGTAAGGGGGAGAAAGGGAAGCCGGTGGATCCGACACATTAAGGGAGAAGGAAAAAAGTCCTTAGAGGCTCAGGGCCGACAAAGAGCCCGGCGCAGGAGGACCCAACCCAGCGAGCCCTGGAGCCCGGATGGCCAGCCCGGGCGCCCTCCCTGCCCCGCGCGGTCAACGCGCGGCCCGCACCCACCCGGCGCCCCGGCCCGCTCCGCGCTCTCCGCAGCCCCCGCCCAGGGGCGGTGCCGGGAACACGCGGCGCCTCCGCCGGTCACGTGGGGCGGGCGGGCGGGCGGTGCTGCTGTTCCCCGATCGCGCCCTCCCAGCGCCGGGGACGCGGCGCTCGCGCTCCCGCCCGAGCCCCGGGAAGCCGAGACAAGGAGGCGCCGCCGCCCCCTCCTCGCGGCCGCGCCGGCCCTGCGCCCGCAGCATGCCCGCCGCCGGGTCCCGCGCCGCCCTCCTCCCGGAGCTCGCGGGGGCGACGCCGCTGCCAGCCGCGGGGCTGCGGCTGCTGGGGTAGCGGGGCCGGAGTCGAGCGGAGCGGGAGGAGGAGCGGCATCCCCGCGGCGCGGCGCGCCCATGGCCGGCGAGGAGGGAGCATGCGAGCTGCACCCCGCGCCGGCCGTCGCCTCGCCCGCGTCCCCCAGAGCTGCTGGCTACGCCGCCGCCGCTGCCCCCCAGCTGCGGGCGCCGGGCCGCCGGCTGCGCTAGGACCCGCGGCCGCCGGAGGGCTGGTGGGCGGGCAGGCGCGGGAGCCAGTGGGCCCGGGAGCCGGGCGCCGGCCGGGGCGCAGCGCGGCATGTAGCTGCGGGCTCCCGCGCCCGCGCGAGGGTGTCGGCCCGGGGCCCCGCCATGGCGGGGCAGGACAGTGGCAACCTGAAGACGGTGAGGCTGTGGCGGGACGCCGCCCTGCGCGCCAGGAAGCTGCGGAGCAACCTGCGCCAGCTCACCCTTAGCGCGGCCGGGGGCTGCCCTGGAGCCGGAGGCGACCCGCTCGAGTCCCCCGACTCTCCCCAGCTCGTGCTGCCGGCCAACATCGGAGACATTGAGGTGCTGCACCTGGGGAACAACGGCCTGGAGGAGGTGCCCGACGGGCTGGGGTCGGCGCTGGGCAGCCTGCGCGTCTTGGTCCTGCGCAGGAACCGCTTCGCCCGGCTGCCCCCCGCGGTGGCCGAGCTCGGCCACCACCTCACCGAGCTGGACGTGAGCCACAACCGGCTGACCAACCTGGGCTCGGAGGTGGTGAGTGCCCTGAGGGAGCTGCGCAAGCTCAACCTCAGCCACAACCAGCTGCCCGCGTTGCCCACCCAGCTGGGCACGCTGGCCCAGCTGGAGGAGCTGGACGTCAGTTTCAACCGGCTGGCGCACCTGCCGGACTCCTTCTCTCGCCTCTCCCGCCTGCGCACCCTCGACGTGGACCACAACCAGCTCACTGCCTTTCCCCGGCAGCTGCTGCAGCTGGCGGCCCTGGAGGAGCTGGACGTGTCCAGCAACCGGCTGCGGGGCCTACCTGAGGATATCAGCGCCCTGTGTGCCCTCAAGATACTCTGGCTGAGCGGGGCCGAGCTTGGCACACTGCCCTCCGGCTTCTGCGAGCTGGCCAGTTTGGAGAGCCTCATGCTGGACAACAACGGGCTGCAGGCTCTGCCCTCCCAGTTCAGCCGCCTGCAGCGGCTCAAAATGCTGAATCTGTCCTCCAACCTCCTGGAGGAGTTTCCTGCCGCGCTGCTGCCCCTGGCTGGCCTGGAGGAGCTCTACCTTAGTCGCAACCAGCTCACCTCGGTGCCGTCCCTCATCGCGGGCCTGGGCCGGCTTCTCACCCTGTGGCTGGACAACAACCGCATCCGCTACCTGCCCGACTCCATTGTGGAGCTGACCGGCCTGGAGGAGCTGGTGCTACAAGGGAACCAGATCGCAGTTCTGCCTGACAACTTCGGCCAGCTCTCCCGGGTGGGGCTGTGGAAGATCAAGGACAACCCTCTCATCCAGCCCCCCTACGAGGTCTGTATGAAGGGGATCCCCTACATCGCAGCCTACCAGAAGGAGCTGGCGCACTCCCAGCCGGCTGTGCAGCCCCGGCTCAAGCTGCTCCTGATGGGCCACAAGGCTGCGGGGAAGACCTTGCTCCGCCACCGCCTCATGGAGCACAGAGAGGAGGGAAACCAAGGAGGAGGGGACAAGGACAGGAGCTACCAACCTTCACCGGCCTCCATTAGCAAAGGCATTGAGGTGACCAGCTGGACAGCCGACGCTTCCCGGGGCCTGCGCTTCGCAGTGTACGACTTAGCTGGTGATGAAACTTACGAGGTCATCCAGCCCTTCTTCCTCTCCCCAGGGGCCCTGTACGTGCTGGTGGTCAACTTGGCCACCTATGAGCCCTGCCGCTTTCCCTCCACCGTGGGCTCCTTCTTGCGTCGCTTGGGGGCGCGGGTGCCCCATGCCGTGGTGTGCATCGTGGGCACGCACGCAGACCTGTGCGGGGAGCGCGAGCTGGAGGAGAAGTGTCTGGACATTCACCGCCAGATTGCCCTGCAGGAGAAGCACGATGCCGAGGGCCTGAGCCGCCTGGCCCAGGTGGTGGACGAGGCGCTGGCCGCGGACTTCGAGCTGCGCTGCACCAGCCCCCACGCGGCCTACTATGGCGTTTCAGACAAGAACCTTCGGCGGCGCAAGGCCCATTTTCAGTACCTGCTCAACCACAGGCTGCAGATCCTGTCCCCTGTGCTGCCTGTTAGCTGCAAGGATCCCCGCCAGCTGCAGCGCCTTCGGGACAAGCTGCTGTCGGTAGCTGAGCACCGAGAGATCTTCCCCAACTTGCATAGGGTTCTGCCTCGATCCTGGCAGGTGTTGGAGGAACTGCATTTCCAGCCACCTCAGGCACAGCGACTCTGGCTAAGCTGGTGGGACTCGGCGCGCCTGGGCCTGCAGGCGGGTCTGACCGAGGACCGGCTTCAGAGCGCCCTCTCCTACCTGCACGAGAGCGGCAAGCTGCTCTACTTCGAGGACAGCCCGGCCCTCAAGGAGCACGTCTTCCACAACCTCACCCGCCTCATCGACATCCTCAATGTCTTTTTCCAGAGAGACGGTTCCTTGCTGCTGCATAAGCTGCTCCTGGGGACCAGTGGGGAGGCCGAGGCCGAGGAGGAGAGGTCGGCCACCGTGGCGCTGCCGGCCCCTGCTCAGGACCTGCTCAGGGCCACCCAGCTCCATCACTACGTGGAGGGTTTTCTGCTCCACGGGCTCTTGCCCGCCCATGTCATTCGGTTGCTGCTTAAGCCTCACATCCAGGCCCCGCAGGACTTGCAGCTGCTGCTGGAACTCCTAGAAAAGATGGGACTCTGTTACTGCCTCAACAAACCCAAGGGCAAGCCTTTGAACGGGTCCACGGCCTGGTACAAATTCCCTTGCTATGTGCAGAACGAGGTGCCCCACGCAGAGGCCTGGATTAACGGGACCAACCTGGCCGGGCAGTCATTTGTGGCTGAGCAGTTACAGATTGAATACAGCTTTCCCTTTACCTTCCCACCTGGATTGTTTGCCCGCTACAGTGTCCAGATCAACAGCCACGTGGTGCACAGGTCGGATGGTAAATTTCAGATCTTTGCCTACAGAGGGAAGGTTCCTGTGGTGGTGAGTTACAGACCTGCCAAGGGGGTCCTGCAGCCAGACACCTTGTCCATTGCCAGCCACGCTTCCCTACCAAATATATGGACCGCGTGGCAAGCCATAACGCCTTTGGTGGAGGAACTGAATGTCCTGCTTCAGGAATGGCCTGGACTGCACTACACTGTGCATATTCTCTGTTCTAAGTGCCTTAAGAGAGGGTCCCCGAATCCCCATGCTTTCCCAGGTGAGTGGACACAGAGGGGGCACAGTTCTTCCCTGGTGTGTTTTAAGGTCCATTTTTGAGGATATTTGTTTCTCATTTGGCTGAATATTTGCTTAACCTCGTAGCTTCTCTAGGCAAGTTGACTTTCAAGGTAAATGTAGGGAGATTTGGAGACAAGCAAAAGGTAGTTCGTTCCTTGATCCGTGGGAAATACAGTGGCCAGTGTCATCCTCTCCTGATACAAAGACTCAGACTTCCACAGTACATTCCAGTTAAAACACGTCCTCTCTCCTTTCCCCTCTTTTCGAGGTACCCACATTTTGTGGGAGGAAATTTCAGGTGGTTGAACAAGAGCTGGATAGTGTCTGATGTTAGACTCTTGCAGAACCTTGGCTAAAATTCATATTAGGTATATTTCAAAGGGAGGAGTTTGAGTTTCAAGTATCCAGTGTCATATTCTTTGTTAAAATTCCTGCTCACTTTTCTAAAGAAATTCCAGAGAAAATGCTTTGCAGTCGGGGTGAATGATGAGTAAAGACAAAAATTTCAGAGTGGAATGTGTGACTCAATCCTGAGATTGCTGTTTCAGTCAGCCCTCGAGGGCTCAGAAGAGAGGATGAGTGAAATCTTTGAGGGGAATTTCCTCGGGTCTTTCCTGGCAATTTTGAGATTTGTGGACATCTTAAGGTTTGTTTTTTGTTAAGTATTAAGACAATGGTACTTTCTGGGATTCCTTTATAACAGAGGAAAGGAAAAAGAAACTGAGATTTTTCTCTTCTGGGGAGTGCTTTGGAACAGATATATATATATATTTTTAAACCATTATAGGGGAGTGGGAGAATTCCAGTATAAATTGTGTAGGATTTTTTTTTTAAGGATTTTTATTTTTTTAGTGCAGTTTTAACGTTTATAGCGAAACAGAAGGCACAAGAGATTTTCCATACACCCTCTGCCCCACTCCTAACTTGCTGTGTTATCCACATCCCCCAGAAGAGGGATACATTTGTTACAGCTGGTGAACCTGCCTTGACACATGGTTATCACCCCAAGTTCATAGTTTACACTCTGTGGTTCTGGAGGAATGTGTGATGACATGTATCCACCATTACAGTATGGAACAGACTAGTTTCACTGCCCTAAAAATCCCCTGAGCCCTGCTAGTTTATCCTGCCCCCTGACAACCACTGTTATCTGTTTAATGTCTCCACAGTTCTGCCTTTTCCTTGTCTGGGTTTTTTTGTTTGTTTTCGAACCTGGTTAATTGGCATCAAACCATCTGTAGTTGGAGACGTGTCCATTTCCTCATCTTCTTTGAACCACCGATTCTTGTGGAGCAGGCTTGGTTAACGGTGTTCAGCGTGCCTTGGGAACACACTGGACAATAGTATCATTGCACGTTTCTTACCTGGGTCCCCCATGCCCAAAGTACATTGATGAAATGGGAGACTGCATGTCATTCTAATCATTGCCCTGGTCACGGTGCCAAGAAGCAAGCAGCTTGTAATGTAATAGTATCAGGAAGGAATTGGACACCAACATTTCCGAAGGTAACATCTTTCCTTTGTCCTAGATCTAGGCTGAGTTTTATACTTTAGCGTGAAAAAAGCTGTATCCAGTTTCCAGTCGAGTGAGCCATCCATTCTGTGTGATTATCTGGTGTATTGTCCCCTGACTTGGTAGGATCTTCAGCCTGTTTTGGATTTACCATCGTATTTTATTCATGGAAGAAAATACTTCCTTATTGTGCTACTAAATTGAATAAGTGGGTAGTTTACTGAAGAAGCTACCTGAAGCCAATTCTTAATCTAAAGACGGACTGTTAATAAAATTAACAAAGGGAAAGACATGGGTTATTGAGCAAGTAAATTGTTCAAAACGTATTAGAAGTTTGAGGACCAAACAGTGAGGCTGGATTTTTTTCTTTTCTAACCTCATCTCTGTATTTTTGGTTTTTTAACAGTCAGTCTATAAACAAACTTGTACAGGGTTGCAGAAACAAGCTCCTTCTCTTGTTAGTTGGTCTTTTTGCCTTTTAAGTGAGGTATACCTGGTTTTACAACCAAGGCTATAAGGAAGAGTTTTTTTTTTTTTTTTTTAATCAACATGGAAGACAAATGCTTTTAAAATTGTAAAATTATCATTTACAGGGTGTCCATAAAGTTTGTGTGCAAGAAATTCACACAAAAAATTTCTTGCACACAAACTTTATGGACACCCTGTAAATTGAATACAAATAAATCATCAATTTTTATGATATAATTATAAAATATTTATAAAATAAATGCAAATGTAAATATTCAAACATATCTATAAATATTTGTCTTATTTCTAGTTTTTTTTTGATTTGTTTAGAGTTTTTTTTCCTCCAAAGTAGCAAAAGGCACAGAATATAGTGAAAAAAGATGATCATGAAGAAGATGGGGGGAAACACATTTCCCTTTTTAATATTTTTCTGGGATAGCCATCATTTCTTAGTAATCGTTACAATTCTGAAAGACTTGTAAGTGCTAAAATAATAAAAACTAGAAGCTGACATATGACCAGAATTATCACGCTGGATGATCAGTTAGGGCATACGTTAAAAGCATATTCATTGAATCCCTAGATCATGAAAATATATTTCAATTCAGCAGAAATCTTTGGATCTATTGGTACTCTTTGGTCTTTTTAAGAAGACTTTTCCTTTTGAGGAACATTATAATGATGGTTATTTAGTTTTATATTTATTAATGTAGCAAGTTATGCCGTAAACTATAGTAAATTCTTATACAATGGTGAAAATGTTGGATTTTTAATTTTTTTAAAATTTGGGATATTCAAGTAAGTGTAAATAGCAATTTACTGTCTCCTTTGATTTGTGTGTAGAAGAAAAGTCAAATTGCACTTATATCTTCTAAAATGTTTTTTACGTGCAAAGCCTGTTCTGGCCCTGTCCTGCTGGGTTCTCTGGCCTGAGCTGCACTAGTGTAGTTGGCTGAAGGAAGTATAATGTTAGATTTCTCTTTTCTTATTTTGGTTTATACAAGAAATGTAATGTTTTGGTAAATGCTTAGCATATACCCACATGTTTTAAAAATTCTTGTAAAAAAGATCTAGTCCCATTGTCAGTTAGTTACCTGTTTGTCTCATTTAAGATGAATGGGTTGGGTGATAGGAAATTCTTTTGGAAACTCCAAGGAAGATTCAGTGTCACCACCTGGAGAAGCCTTTACCTGCTTTCTGCCAGTATCTTTTTTTCCTTTTTTTTTGCAGCCCTAATGCCTGCATCTAAAAGCCAGGATTTCCTTTTTTTTGCTCTTTCCTTTTTTGTTACTTGGTCCTATGTTCTTATCCTCCAGCCAGTTTCTTCTTCTTCTTGTGGGATGTTTATTTATGATTTTATTCTGTTCTACCAACATGAAAACTGAAAAGCTGATACTCCTGAGTCTAGAACATAGGCCTGCCGCAAGATCCTAGTGTTTTGACATTCCGTTTAAGCAGGGAATGAATGCTGTGTGTTTTTTAATTGGAAGAATATGTCTTAGTTCTGTGGTTCTCAACTCCAGGTACCAGTCCCCAGCCAGTTATGAACCAGGCCACTCAGCAAGGGGTGAGCAGGTGGCCAGGAAGCATACCTTCATCACTCATGTCACCACCTGAGCTCTGCCACATCCCCCTGACCTTGCCCCTGGTCCATGGAAAAATTGTCTTTAAGTAAAACTGGTCCCTGGTGCCAGCAAGGTGGGGGACACTATAGAAGTTGATCGTATTGAATGGGAGTTTTCACTGAATATCCTACTCTCCAAATTACTAAAGGTCATTTATTAAAGGTCATTATTCTTATAATGACAGAATTAGTCAGATGGTTTTCTTTGATGTTGGTGTCTTTTACTTGGTAACTTGGTGCCTTTCCTTAGCTCCTGCCATGTGCCTTCTGTCCCGCATCAGTTTCCTGTGCACACTGGTACCTCTGGGACAATACTCGGCATATTTTGACTTGTTCTGTTCATGTTTGTGTATGTCATAACATCTCTCTGATTATGTTCACCTCCCTCCTCTGAGCAAGTATTCTTGCTACCTGCCTGAGGCTTTGCAGCCTCTGCAAGAGTCAGATGTTTGCTGAATGATAGTTGGATCTTTTGTAAAAAGTATCTTTGTTTCTTCCTTATTAACACAGTCTGTTGAATTCCCAGGTAGTACTATGATAACAATCTTGCTTTGTTCTGCTTTCCAACTCTGCTGCCCCTCAAATGTTCCTCTGTCTTTCCCATTGTGCATCAGTCACTGGTCTTGCCTTTGAATGGGTCCTTCATTTTAACCACTGAAGCAAAGCAAAATTCTTGCCTTATTATATCTAAGTTTTAGAATTACTGGAATCTGAGCATGACCTAGTTGTTTGGCTTGAATTAGTCATTGTTTCTGATGTCACAAAGGTTATTCAATATCTCTTTCATTTGGTTTTATTAATATTGATGCCTCTTGGCTTTTATTTTTTTGAGCAGTTCTTCTTTGAACTCTCTGGGGCTTTGTTTTATATACAAATCAAAACCTTAATCATGGAAGAAAAGAATATTGTGCAAAGTAGAATGGAAAGGCTAAGCAAGGCCTTTGGAGTCTTCAATTTTAGTGCTGGGCGCTGCTTCTAGAAAAGATTCTCAGGTCTATCTCTGCATAAATGGCTTAGGATTTCCAAATTAGTTTTTGTTTGTTGGCAGATATTTCATGCATACTCTGCAGTTATGCCCTCTGAGTCTGTGAAGAGGTGAGGATGGCTGCTCCACTGAACAGGACATCCTGGATGCGGACAGGCTGGTATTGGACATGTCTAGTTACTTTTTCTCTCTATCCATTGACATTTCTCCGTGGGAGCCTGTTTAGATGAATGCATCTGATTATCCAAGCATTACGGCACCTTTTTGTTTCTGCTTTAGTTTTTTTGAAAACCAGGGGCAGGTGCAGGCCTTATGCTCTTGTCGTCTCTTGTCTCTGGTGGCCTTGGTGCCCCTATGCCCAGGGGTGCAGAGCTGCTTGTGTTTCCGGTCTCTGCAGAAAGCATACCAGGTGTGGTTGGCTTGCGGTAGGCCCAGGTAGGTCTCAGTTCTTCTTGGGTTGGATTTTCTGATTGCAACACTAGCTGCTGAGTGGTCATGGGGTCTGCCTTCCTTGAAGGGAGCTGGCCACCTGCACTTTAGTGGGGGACGGAGCAGAAACCTGTTTTAAACAGTCTTCTCCAATGCTGCTCTAGGGACAGCGAAGCTGGCCCCCTACTCCCCGCTGGCTCCTCAAGCCTTGGGAACCCAGAGTGAAGGTCAGACATCTCAGACAGCCACAGAGCACATGTAATGTTGTGTCATCCTCCATCCATAAAGACTGCTTGTATGTAACGAGCGGCAGTATTACCACACTGTGACACTTCTCTCTGAGTTCTGCTGTTTCGTGTGATGGTCCAGCATTCTGTGTAGGGCCTGACCCAGGGCTGAGCAGGAAGAAGGGGCTCAGTGTGCACTGGTTATTTTAAAAGAACTCAACTCAGGGCACAGGGGCTCATGCCTGTAATCCCAGCACTTTGGGAGGATGGCTTGAGGCCAGGAATTCGAGACCAGCCTGGATAGCATGGCAACACACCCACCTCTAAAATTAAAAAAAAAAATAAAATAAAATGAAAGGATTCAAGAAATTCTCAGTGTTTCTTAATAGATGCCTGGCAAATGCTTTTTTTTTTTTTTTTTTTTTTTTGGCTGGGGCTAGGTTTGAACCTGCCACCTCCGGTATCTGGCGCCCTACTCCTTGAGCCACAGGCACTGCCCATGCTTTTTTTTGTTATTATTTTTGATGTTCTTTATCTAAAGTATGTGCTTTCAGGGAAGTGTGTTATGATGTTCTTTATCTAGAGTATGTACTTTAAGGGGTGCATGTATGATTTTCCCACAGGAATTTTCCCTTTCCAAGAGGCTAAGTACAGATGGTCAGAGTGTGCAGCTTTGATGGTGGAGATGGAGTGAGTGCAGGCAGGACGGTGTCTTCACTGGCTTATACCTGCGGTTTTGCCTTCTCTAGGCGATGTTGCTTTTCAGCAGCCCAATACTGCTTTGAACAAGAAAGTGGTGGAGGACTGGGTGGCTGTAATGTGGGGTGGCCCCACATGCACTCTGCATGGTGGAGGCAGCATGGACAGCAGCTCCCAGGCATCACTGCCGGCAGGACTGACTTATTCATGGAGAAGGAGAAGGGAAAATTTTGAGTTATTTTTATTTTCGGTACCAAATGCCAAAAAACATTTTTTTTTCCTTTTTACTTCCTCAACATAATCCCTTAGCTGAAAATACTGGGGCTTGGCTTTTAAAGAATAAATTGAGTAAAAAGCTTTGAGCAAAAAATTTCATTTCATTATCCGTAGGTTTACAGAAGACAAACAATATAAAAGGTGTATGTTCGTGGAGGGGGTTGAGAATATGGGTGGAAGACAGTCTCCAGGTCAGGGTGATGCAGGGACGACAGAATCCCCAGGTCAGAGTGATGGAGGGAGGACAGAGTCTCCAGGTCAGGGTGATGGAGGGAGGACAGTCTCCAGGTCAGGGGAATGCAGGGAGGACAGAGTCTACAGGTCAGGGTGATGCAGGGAGGACAGAGTCTCCAGATCAGGGTGATGCAGGGAGGACAGCCTGCAGGTCAGGGTGATGCAAGGAGGACAGAGCCTCTAGGTCAAGGTGATGGAGGGAGGACAGAACCTCCAGGTCAGGGTGATGGAGGGAGGACAGAGCCTCCAGGTCAGGGTGATGGAGGGAGGACAGAGCCTCCAGGTCAGAGTGATGCAGGGAAGACAGTCTCCAGGTCAGGGTGATGCAGGGAGGACAGAGTCTCCAGGTCAGGGTGATGCAGGGAGGACAGAGCCTCCAGGCCAGGGT